>MU683110.1:8783-28575 GCA_026770625.1 Nicotiana glauca | reverse complement strand
TTACTTACCTTGAAGATTGGGGGAGTTGAAGGTCTTGAGAGGGTGAAGAAACCCCAAAATTTCAAGCTTGGATGACAAAAAATGAAGGAAATGTGATACCCCTTCGGTTTTTACACAGACAAGGGTATTTTAGACATTTTATAGGTTCCCCCGCGGTCCTCCGCGTTCCTCTGCGGTCCAACCCGCGGTTCCGGGCAGTAAGCCCCACGGTCCACCCCGCGGCCGCGCGCCTGGCGCGCTGGTGACGCGTGTCCGAATGACCTGAAATTTTGCACACATATCCGAAATCACATAACGAAGCTACAACAACTCTCGGAATTTCATTCCGACCCTCGGTTCAAAATCTCACCTATCAACCGGAATTCGCCAAAACTCAAACTTCGCCAATTCAAACCTAACTCTACACCGGACCTCCAAATTCAATTCTGATCACGCTCCTAAGTCAAAAATCATCCCCCGAAGCTAACTAAATCACCGGAATTCACATCCGAGCCCCCTAACTAAATAGTCAACTTTAGGTTGACTTTTTCCAAAACAAGCTTCTCTTTAAGAGGCTAAGTGTCTCATTTCCATCTAAAATCAATCCAATTCTACCTGATCATCTCAAATACTGATATTGAAACATAGAGAAGCATATTGTGGGGGAAACGGGGTGGTAACTCATAAGATGACGGGTTGGGTCGTCACACACTGATAGAACGAGGCAAGTCTTGAACAATCAAGATGAGCACAAACACATAGAGGTGATATAAGTTTAGGCTAAAATCTCAGTAGGAACATACTCGAGGCAAGATAGTTAAAGAAACTCAAACAAGAAACGATCAGTCATGCTAATATACAGAACCAAACAAAGAGACCTAGACTATTAGGGCTTTCAACATAGAAGAGTTGAAGAGGTACTAAAATCATAGAATTAGTCAAAAATATGTAAGAAATAGAAGTTTAGACACAAAGAATTAGTTAAACAAAATTTTAAAAGAAGTTCTGAAACCTTAATTTTTAGAAAAAGGTGAAAAACACTTGAAATCAACGATTCTTGTAAAAGAGTTCCAAGGACAGTGTAAAACATTAAAGAAACAACCTCAAATCATTCTAGATCTGTACAGATCTAGAATATATAGCCAGCAATTAGGGTTTCAGAGGAACCATATAGAGATTAAAGAACCAGTCTTGAATCCCAAAGATCGTAACAAATACAACATGATTTTGCTCGAAATCACACTAGAGTAGCCAAGAATAGACAAGTGACGAACCCTAAATGCAAGTCGGCATGGCCCTGGGCCCGTGAAGACCTTAGAGAAGCCATTGGAGGCTTAGGAGTCGATGAGAAGTCACCGGAGAAGAGAGGTCGGCGGTTGAACGATTAGGGTTAGGTTGGGAGTTACTAAGAGAGGAGATGATCTTAGGACGGCAGATTCTGGGAAATGATTAGGGTTGGGGGTAGTTTAGGATTAAAAAGGCAAGAACACACGAGGGTCGTTGATCTTTTAGGTCAACGATTAGGATCTGATGGGGCCTTGGGTCGGGTAGGTGTAATTAGGGCCTGGGTCGGGTATTTTAATCCCAAATTGGGATGGGGTATTGGGTTTAATTGAGACTAAAATTGGAATACAATTTGGCTAGATTTTAAACAGCCAATTTATAATAAATAATAGATAATTTTTAAAAACTGATTTTACATACTAAAGTGATTTAAAATAGATATTTAACATTTTAAAAATATAAAAGGTCAATTTTATGCATATAAAACATGATTGTACATTAATAAGGCTAATATTATATACAAATTAGTTTTAGAAACATAAATGCAATTATACAAAAATGCACAAAAAATATTTTAACAATATTTTGGCATAAATATAGGATTTAGATGACTAAAGTACCACAACAATAATTTGAGGGATAATTATTGGGGATTTTATGAGAAAAAAGGGAAGAAAATAAATTAATTTAAAATCTTTAAAAATATAAAAAATAATAAAAACCTTGTGTATATAAATATGCATATATATGCTATTTTGAAAGTATTTATGCATATTAAAAATATATAGAGAAAAGTTGGGTATCAACACGGTGTATATTTTTATTAACATCATAACGCGCAAAGGTGGGTTTCCAAAGTTAAGGATTTCTAACAAGAGGGGAGACAAGACAAACAGTTGAGAAAAATATATGCGGAATGAATTATCATTTATACATTTATATCCTCAAATAATATAATATGAACTTGAAGTTCATAAAAATATAATTTATTTTCAATATATTGCAAATCATGCCAGACGCATTTGCTAACTCAAAGAAAGTAACTACATTCTCAGTGCAAATGATCCTATTAAAATAAGTCATAAAAGGATAAAGTTTATGATACGTTTAAAGCATATAGACAAATCGGTTTCGAATAAAATTCTTGATAAAGAAGATGAGAAAATGGTCAAATGATAATAATAAGGAGGTAGTGATCTAGAAAGATCATATGACATAACACTTCATAAAATCTCATGAGAGATTCAGGTACCTGAATATATGAATGGAGAGATCTTTATGTTATGTCTATATGAACATAAGGAGGTTGGAACCGATATAAAAATTTTATTGACGACATCTATAATATCATTAAATATATATATGAGGATCTTAAGTCCGGAGAAACAATTCAAGTAGAATTTGGTTTCATATGAAAGACATGTAGTTTTGAACATGTAGTTCAAAAGTTGAAAGTATAAAGTCAATGGTGTGTGAAATCACTTTCATGTATTTTATATGTCTAGCATGATATAAAAACTTGATATGCATCCAAAGTCCATTCATATGGATTATATGACTTAACTTATTGACAATCCCTGAAGGATTTAAATCGCTTGAAGCATATACAATTCTTGGTCCTGAAGTATCATATCCTAAGTGTTATTTGTGCACATATGTATCTTGCTATAACTATAGGCATGATAATGTGATAGCGAAGATTTTCAAGGTGCAACGTATTAATTGGAGTTAATATGACTATTTTATTGATCAAATCTTTGCTGACGTCAACCTTCAAGAAGCTAGTGCACAAGATTGGGATGTGAAGGCTCAAAGATGTGAATTGATGCTCTCATAAGGGGAAGTTAATACACGGTGTACTCTTTTTCCCTTACAAAGTTTTTTACCAATGAATTTTCCTTGCAAGATTTTTAACGAGACAACCAAAAGGCGTATTGTTAGATATGTGTACTCTTTTTACTTCTCTAGAATTTTTTCCCACTGGTTTTATTTTAGTTAAGGTTTTAACGAGGTACATTATCTGTTGAATAGACATTCAAGAGGGAGTATTATAAATAGAATTTTATTTATGGTGAATGTCTATATTTTAGGATTTGTTACTTGGTGGCAAAATTACCTTTTTCCTATAAATAGAGGGGTTCTATTTCATTGTAATTCATCTCAAAATCAATAAGAATTTCCTCTACCTATTTTTATCTGCAATATTCTTCTTCTTCTTTTATTATTCGTAACAAGGCCCAACTTATACCAAATGATTAAATACTTATTACTAGTTAAATAATTTTATTTGCTTTTAAGCTCTAAAAACATGAACCTACAGGAATAAATGAATGAAAAGAATGTCTGCAAATAAAAATAGAAAAAGAATCACATTTAAGTATTAAATAAAATAAAAAGGACATATAACAAAGCTGACGACTTATGAGTTGAGAAACCACCAGAGGTGTAATGAAATAGTAAGTAGACTACATCCTTAATCAAGATTAAGGTGTTCGATTTGTTATAGCGAAATTGTATTTGGTGGCAAGCACTTACATACAAAGTTGACTTTCTGATGCAAATTTAAATTTTAAGTCTAAAACAATTATCGAACATTAATTAAAAAACCAAAAAAAAAAAGAACATTGATTGAGTAGAACGAAACATGGCAATATTTGTGGGCTGAAGTGCACAAATTGCCCCCGTTGAAGTCACCATCTATATTTTGTCCTCGCTTTAAAAAGTTTTGCAAATATAATGGATGCTCTACACAACCCTAAAAATAAAAAAGAATTATGTTGTCGCTTAGGAACAAATGACAAACTGAGTTTAAGTTTAATCATATATTTCTTTATAGTTCTTTTGTAACTTTAGTCCGTCAAGTCTAAACTTTTTAGTGAACCTCGTGTAATAAAACCTTCCAGATAACTGTAGATCTCGGTCTAAAATTTTTTCATAAGTTTTTTATAGGCAATATTATTTTTTCAACAACTTTAGACATCAACCTAAAATCGATGATCACCTATATGATTATTTCTACCTTCTTATTTTTTACCCTAATTTAGCTTAAACTTTATCTTTGAATTTATTGTCCAGTTAGGTACACCTGTTTGGATTAACTGACTTTTGAAAAGGATCGCAAAACATGAAATTAATCGTGCGTTTATTTTTTGATTAAATTTAAAGTATTTCGTGAAATTAAAACAACCAAAACATGTATGAATTAAAATTTTCATGCTAAGTCACGAAGATTAGGAGGAGAAAAAGAAAGAAGAAGACTGGAAAATAAATAAAATCAGTTATTTGCCATTGGGTAGATATGTAAAGGTTGCTAAAACAAGATATAAGTAGTGGTTTAAAAATAGGACACATGTTAATTTTGTGTAAATTATTGTAGGAGAAGACGTAAGGATTTAAGCCCATATCATCTCTACTGGTTCTGGTTACCGAACTTTATCACCATAATAATAATATGGCCAAATACATAGAAAGCCCCTCAAACTTGTTAAGAAACTCCATCATGGCACCTCCTCTTAGCCAAGTTCCAATTGAATGCTTTATGTACCATTAAACTGTACAATTAAACACATTATGGTGATATGGATCAATGTTTGTTTCTCACTTTTGTAAAGCGCATAAAATGACTTTAACAAATATAAAGCGGGCCTCACTCCTTAAAAGTTACCTTTCGCCTTTTTTCCCCTTGGCACATCTCCTCTTCTTCTTTCTATTTTCGATCTCTTCTTGATAGATCACTATTTTCTTCCATTATTTTTTAATAAAAGAAAAAAAGAGAGGAAGTAGCTATCGAAATAGAGAATATTTTTAACAAGCATGTGAATTTCCTATGTTCAAAGAAAAATTAGAGAACTTTTGAAAACACAAAGAAGAAATCTAGAATCTCCATCCCATTTCGTTCTTGGAAACACAGGTAGATAATATACAATTGGATCTTAACTTCTATAAGACATCAAAAAATGTACTAAAAATGCTAACTTGCAATTTGGTGACAAATTATTGAGTTTATTGTTATGTTCACATAAATATACTTCAAATGCTCTGCATTGATCTTACACGATCCTGCCACAATAATAAAATATTTATCACCTAATGAAATCTGCGACGCAATTGCGGTACCATGTTTGTCTTTTGTCTTTGTTCTCAATTTTCGTTTTAGTCTATGATAAAATTTTAAGACCCATATGTTGCCCGTGCTTCTCAACAATTTACAGAGATGGTCTGCAAATTGGAATTAGAACTTTGAAGTGGTGGTATTGAGCTAATAGTAGATGGCGGACAAAAAAGGTTGGAGGGTTTTGACGTCGGAAAGGGTAAAAATCTGAGTTGATGGTGGAGAAGGAGATACATAAGAGGAGGTTCTTAAAAAATATTTTCAGTTTTTTTCTTCAAGATAAAAGTTTTTTTTCTTCTTATTTTTGGAATTAGTTTGACTAAAAAGCCATGTGGTATTTCCTTATTTGTTGCATTTGATAGGTCGCCTCGTGTAAATTTCACGCGCTCTAATTTTTTTACAGCTTACCATTGAAGGGTTTAAATGACACATTTAAGATGTACATGAAGTGTTCAATTGGATCCTGGCTAAGATGAGGTGCCAAGATGGAATTTCGTGTATCAAGTTAGAGGGGTTGTGTATGGATTTATCCGGAGAATGTGGGCAGAGCATGGAATTAACAAGATATCTATGCTGAAAATGGGATAATACTAGTTCAATTTGATACTGAGCTGGGAAAAATGAGGTGGTGCAAGGGGGGATATACAATTTTGACAATAAGCCCTTCATTGTTAAAGCTTGAAATTCTACTATAGAATTTGATAGGGAAGAGTTATACTCGGTTCTTATATGGGTGAAACTACCGGGATTAGACTTCAAATATTGGAGTGCAAAAAGGTTTAGAAAAATTAGAAGCTTAATTGGTAAACCTTTAATGGTTGATCATCAAACAGAGAAGACGCTAGTATGACTGGAAACATATCTTGTGCAAATGCTGCAACAAGTATGGCCATAATGAGGAAGCAACCAAAACCTCCACATAACCAAAGAGAGTATCAGGAAAATGAAGTAGTTAAAGACAGAGAGAGAGAGAGAGAGAGAGAGAGAGAGAGAGATAAGGGAAAGGGGAAGACAAGAGACAATGCAAGACCAACTAACTCTATTGTTGAGAAACTACACAACAAGAAAGAGGCTGAAGGAGCCAAGGGTATGTCAAATGAAAAAGGGGCTGAAGTAATGAATCAGAGAAGGAGAAATCAGTCGATTGGATCAAGGTGGATTACTCCATTAAATACAAGCAAGAAACCATACATGCAGTTGTAGTAGGTGCAAGCATAGAATTCCTTTCAGGTTCTTAACAGAATTGAGCAACCTGATCATTTGGACAACATGGCAAGTTGCAATGAGTGAGGCTAAAAAATGCCTCTCTCAGGTAATGTATAACATCTTATGCTGGAATATTAGGGGTCTTAGTGGTCCTAATAAGCAGAGGGAAGTTACAATCCTCTACAATAGTGAGAATATAGGTTTGCTTGGGCTAGTTGAAAATAAGGCTAAGGCTAGTAGAAATAGTGAGAAGGGGAACAAAATGTTTAAGGGGTGGAATTGTATAACCAACTTATATCATCATTATAATGGTAAAATTATGTTGGCATGAAGGCCAGATTACTTTCATGTTAATAAATGAGCAGCAATGCATATGCTGTGACATGGCATGTAATGCATTGCACCTTAAAGACTCTTTTTATACTTACTGCGGTGTATGCCTATAACACTAGAGATGGAAGAAAATAGCTATAGGGTTACCTGGAGTCTATTAGCCAGGATGTAAATTGCCCTGGTTGCCATGGGAAATTTTAACTTTATATTAAATATGGAAGATAGGATATGAGGGAGTCCAGTGACACTGCCTGAGGTTAGGGATTTTTAACAATATGTTAATACATGTGGACTAATAGAACTTTACTCTAAAGGGAGCAGATATACTTGGAGTGACAAGCAGGTAAGTAGTAGAGTGTACTAAAAAATAGATTGGGTGTTTGTGAATGCAGATTGGTTGAACACCATGCTAGATTTTGTAGCTATGTTTAAGCCAGAAGGTATCAGTAATCACTGCCCTGTAAAGATTGATCAAATCAAGAATGGGAAGAACTCAAAGAAACCTTTAAGTACTATATATATGGTCAAGTCATCAAGAGTTCCAAACAAGAGTGTCACAGGTGTGGCAAACACATATAGAAAGATATGTGATATTTTAAGTAGTTAAAAATTGAAAATGCTAAAACAAAGCCTGAAGGAGCTGAACAAAAGGTACTTTAAATACATTGAGGCTGAGCCAGCAAAAAACAGAGAAGAAATATTCTTGGAACAATTGGAATTGCAAGACAATCCCTTGGATCAGAGATTGTAAGAACATGAAAGGGAAAGCTACCTCAAGTTCATAAGATCATCATACTTGGCAGAAATATATTTGCAACAAAGGAGCAAGGAAAGCTGGATCAAATTAGGAGATGATAATACAAAGTATTTCTATGTTGTCATCAAGCATATGAAACTTCAACAATAAATAATTCAACTAAAGTACAAAGAAGGTAAACTACAGACAGAACCTGGGAGAATAGCCAATATATTTCTAAAATTTTACCAAGATTTATTGGGGAGGAGAGGTGAGCAAAGAACTAAGATATTCTGCAGTGTTTGTAGAATGGAAACATCCTGTCAGTGGATAAACAACTAGAACTGGTGAAGAAATATACTGGGAATGAGGTGAAGAAGGCAATGTTAAGTATTGACATCAACAAGAGCCCAGGGCCTGATGGTTATGGGAGTGATTCTTTAGAAAAGCATGGATCATAGTAGGGGAAGATATAACAAATTCAGTGTTGCAATTTCGGAGAGATGGTAGACTACTAAAGCAACTTAATGCAACTATGATAACTCTGATTCCTAAAGTCCATGATCCTCAGTTGGACAGTCAGTTCAGGCCTATCTCTTGTTGTAATGTGATTTACAAGTGCATTTCTAAAATACTATGCACCAGATTGAAGAAAGTGTTAACACACCTAGTAACTGATACGCAAGCTCTATTTGTAGATGGGAGATCCTTAATACACAATATCCTAATTTGTCATGATCTACTTAGACACTATAGTAGGAAAACAACTCCTGGATGCCTCATGGAGATTGATTTGAAAAATGCTTATGACATAATTAGCTATAATTTCATAGAAGAAACTCTACTTGGGTATGGTTCCCATGTTCTTTTGTTCAGTTAGTTATGACATGCATAACCTCGACTAATTTTTCTGTCAAGGTGAATGGTGAAGGGCATGGCTACTCTGAGGGAATGAGAGGATTAAGGCAAGGGGATCCAATTTCTCCTTTACTATTTATTCCAGTGATGGAATACTTGTTCAGAACTATGAAGAGAATGAGTGACCTCCCTGATTTCAAATTTCATCCAATGTGCAAGACGCTCAAGCTCGCTAATCCGATATTTGCAGATGACCTTATGATCTTCTGTAAAGGGGATATAAGATCTATTCAAAGAGTCACGGGAGTATTAAGTCATTTTAGTAGTGTCACTGGGTTGGTTGCTAATGCAGACAAGTCAAACATATTCTTGGCAGGGCTTACAAGTGAAATGCAGGAGGAGATCATTGCAATGACAGAGTTTGTACCAGGAACACTCCCAATAAGGTACATAGGGTTGCCTTTATCTACAAAGAAGTGGATCAAGATGGAATGCCAGCAGTTACTAGACAAAATCACAGAAAGGATTACAAATGTTTACTCAAGGAATCTCTCTTGTGTAGGAAGGTTACAAATTAAAAATGCTATCTTGTTTTCAATCTAAAACTTCTGGGGAGCAGTATTTATTCTCCCACAAAGTGTGCTCAAAGCAGTTGACAAGAGATGCAGGGACTATCAATGGAGAACATCAGAGGAGCACAAAAAGATAACATTGGTAGCTTGGGAGAAGGTGTGTAAGCAAAGAAAGTATGGAGGATTGAACATAAAGGATGCAGCAAGTAGAACATAGTCTCAGTGGGAAAACTACTCTGGCGGCTAAATGAGAAAAAAAATTTACTTTGGGTGAGGTAGGTGCATGTCATATACATAAAGCAAACTGATACCATTTGGAACCATAGCCCTCAAGTGGACAACAACTGGTATTGAAGGAAGCTAAATACACTTAAGGCTATCATGGCACAGTGGTACCAAAGTGGTAAATACACTCTCACACCTAGTGGATAGTACTTAGTAACTCAGAGCTATAATGCACTGTTGACTGGACTTGTTAGATGTAAAGTTGCTAATCTAGTATGGACCAAAGTGAGCCAAAAACTCAAGTTTATAGTTTGGTTGGTGAATCAAAACAAATTGCTCACAAAGGAGAGATTACGGCACTTGCACATCATATTGACAGACAATACATGCAGCTTATGTGGAAATGGAGTAGTGGAAACAATGCAACATATGTTTGTGGATTGTGAGTAGATAAAGGAGATGAGGAATGAGCTAAGTCAATGGGCAGGTATTCAACTAATTTCCAAGGTGTATGAGGTCGAATTTGACCAACCACGTCCCTACACCGGTATGACCAACTGCCGAACGTGCGCAAGCCAGGATAGAAGAGGGTAGCGGAAGGAACGACCCCATAGTTTCGTCGACCCCTCAATAGTGTATATTTCATTTCTATTCTTTAATATTTCAGGGAGGACCCTTTATTATATAAAGGGGGTCCTAGCATTGTAAAGGGACATGTGATTATTATAAACTCTTATTTTTTCTTAAACTTTCTTCTTTTCTCTCTCTCTCTCTCTCTCTCTCACACACTCTCTCTCTCACACACACACACATCTACTGTAACTATTACAAACAAGGCCTTAAGAATATCTTAGGGTCTTATTATATTCGATTACGATTCACCCTTGATCTCTTTCTATTGATTTGCTCAGAAAGTATTCAATAACTTTTGAGTCAAATAATTTGGCGCCGTCTGTGGGGAATTCGGTAATCAAAATCATAGTTCACACCTAGGATATTAAAAGCAACAATCATTGTTCTTCATAACCCTTAGAAACCGACAATGGCAGAAAGATAAGCAAGGATGAAGACGATAGCAGATGTCACAACCAACCTCATAGGCCCCCTCAACGAGGCCGGCATAGAAAACACCACTAATACCACACCTAGTAGTGCACCGGAGGGGGAAATCTCACCATCTTCACTCGAAGATCTGACAATTTTGCACAAAGAAGGGGCCTCTACATCTGCAACCAAGGAAACACCCCCAGTACTCAAAAAGCTACTAGAAGAATGGTTGACAAACACTCTAAGTAGCATGCTCGAAAAATCACCTCAGGGAAATATCAAAGATTCATCAACGGCAGATATCGCCACCAACACCGGCGAGTCGGTTTTTGTAAGAACAAACAACGCTCACATCTATATCAACGCAAGCAATGGTACACTCGCAACCATCCTTAAGAAAATGAAAGAAATAGAGAATGAGAACAAAGTGCTTCGTAATCAAATGAAAGAGCACCAGGAAAGAGTAGACAAAATTCCTGGCGCCCTAAGCTACTGCCGAAACGCGATGTGGGAAGGTTAGTCAAACAACTGTATAGTGAGAAAGCTTCCCCTCACCCGATCCCAAAAACCTTCAAGATGCCACCATACTTGAGAATATATGACAGGACAACAGATCTCGAAGACCATCTGATCCATTACATGACCGCTGTAAAAGGCAATGACTTATCAAAAGAACAAGTGTCGTCTGTGCTGCTAAAAAAGTTTGGAGAAACTTTGACAGGAGGGGCGTTAACGTGGTACTCTCAACTACTAGCTAGATCAATATCGACGTTCTAAGAGATGGTAGACAAATTCACCACCGCTCATGCAGGAGCAAAGAAGACCGAAGCTAGGGTCAAAGATATCTTTCCCGTCAGGCAAACAACAGGTGAAGGACTCAGGGACTTATTGGCCCGATTCAATAGGGTAAGAATGGGTTTGCCAAACATATCGAAAGGAATGGCAGTCGCAGCTTTCCAGAATGGGCTAAACAGCGACGGTACAAAAGCGACCTAGAAGCTGCTCAGCCGACTCATGAAGTACCCAGTGGCGGAGGCAGGGGGCGGAAGGGGGTTCATCTGAACCCCCTTCGCCGAAAAATTACACTGTATATATAAGGCAAAATTTGTTTTTACCTCTATATATTAAGTTTTGAACCCCCTTAACACAACCCAAAAGTGTAGTTTAGTGGTCAAGGGGGTTCAAAATATTCATAAGGTCATAGGTTCAATTCCCACTAGATACAAACTTTTTTTTTGAACCACCTTCCCAGAGATTCTGCCTCCGCCACTGGAAGTACCCCCCACCACATGGGAAGAGATCCATAATGCTTACTGCGCCGAAGTAAGAGCAGACGAGGAAGATCTTAATGGTATAACCCAACGACTAACGTCAATACATTCAGAGATAAGAAGGGATCGACGCAATAATGGACGACGGGAACAACCCCCACGCTTCAACATAGAAAGGCATCAGCCTTATGTCAGAACTCCCAATCCACCCCCTCAGAGGCACCCAGACGTCGTACAGCGACATGTCACCCCAATTCAAAATGAAAGAGGTATGCCCCCATTATTATCTACTCATAACTTTTTTGTGTCCCATTCAGAAATAGTGTACGCACTAGAAAAGCTGGGTACAAAGGTGCGGTGGCCGTAGAAAATGAAATCAGATCCTAGTGCAAGGAGGTCAAACGTTTTGCATAGGTCTACGATAGGAGGTGGTCAAAATGCTGAACCAAGAATACCTGAAGGTGCTTCTTAGCGATAAGGGAAAGGCCAATTTTGCCAGAGGACGCGACCAGTCTCAAGGACCACCGAAACCACCTTCTCCAGCATGCACCATACACATGATCGTCGGTGGTGGAGACGACTCAGTAATCAACCACGCAAAGTTCACCACCACACACAAGCTAAAGCACACGATCCCTCATGAGCGGTATGACGACTTCGAAGATAGTATCACCTTCGATAAGTCTGATACCGACGGACGACGGTTTATCTTTTCCTCATTATGATGCTTTAGTTATAACTTTATGTATCACTGATACTGATGTGAAGAGAATCATGGTAGATGATGGGAGCGGCGCGTGTATCATCCATCCAAGAGTCCTCATGCAAATGAGACTCGAAGATAAGATAATTTCGCGTTACATAACACTAACAGGTTTTAACAATGCAGTGGAGCGGACCTCCGGAGAGATATCATTGCCAGTCTTAGCAGGGGGGTCACGCTGAAAACCACATTCCACGTCATGAATCAGGAAATGGCTTACAGTACCATTATAGGGCGTCCTTAGGTACACGCCATGCGAGTCGTCCCCTCGAGCTTCTACCGGGTATTTAAATTTCCCACCCCATGGGGAGTATTCAGCATTCGGGGTGAGCCACGCACCGCTCAAGAATGCTACCGGATCGCCCAAGACTATACACATACCGAGCAACTAAAAGGAGAAAGCGTGGAGGCATAGCAATCAACCATGTCAGGAACTAAAATGAACCCGACAACAGAAGCCATCAAGGACCCAGATGTCGTAGAAGCCTACAAAGCGACAGTCGAGGACCTCGACCCGATCCAGTTGGATGATACCGACCATTCAAAGAAAGACTACATCGGGCACAATCTCTCCGACCCAAGTAAGTACCACGAATTCTTAACTAACCATGCAGATTTATTTGCCTTCTGTCATTCAGACATGTCAGGAATCCCAAAAGACATCGCCACTCATAAGCTGAACGTCGACCCTCTATATCCGCACGTGGGCAGATGAGAAGGAAATTCAACACCACAATCAACCAGATGGTCAGTGAAGAAGTGGACAAGTTACGAGCCAACGGTACTATTAGAGAATCGAAATACTCACAATAGGTCGCTAATGTCGTCATCGTTAAAAAGAAAAATAGGAAATGAAGAATGTGCATGGATTTCACCGACTTGATCAAGGCATGCCCAAAAGACTCGTTCCCATTAAACCACATCGACCAACTAATTGACGCAACCGCAGGGCACAAACTGCTAAGTTTCTTAGATGCCTACTCCGGCTACAACCAGATTATGATGGCCAAAGAGGATCAAGAGAAGACAACTTTCATCACCCACCAAGGGACGTACTACTATAAAGTGATGCCCTTCGGACTCAAAAATGCGTGAGCAACGTATCAAAGGTTGGTCACCAAGATGTTAAAGTAATAGCTCGATAGGACTATGTAGGTCTAGATCAACGACCTGCTAGTAAAGTCAGCAAAAATGGAGGATCACATAGATCATTTGCAAGAGGCCTTCGAGATATTAAGGCAGTACGGGATGAAGTTAAACCCAGAAAAGTGCGCCTTCGGCGTGGCCTCAGGAAAATTCTTAGGTTTCCTTGTATCACAACGAGGTATCGAAGTCAACCCGGATCAGATCAAGGCCATAGACGCAATACCCGAGATTTTGAACAGCAAGAAGCAGGTACAGAAATTGACGGGGCAAATAGCCGCCCTATCAAGATTCATCTCGCGGTCCTTTGATAGATGCCATAAGTTCTTTAGCCTACTGAGGAAGGATCATGGGTTACAGTGGAACGAGGAATGCATCGAGGCCCTGAGGAAACTAAAAGCATATCTATCTTCACCACCATTACTCGTCAAAGCAAACCTGGGCGAGTGTTTGCTGGTGTATCTGGCAGTGTCCGAAGTTGCTGTCAGCACAGTCTTGGTCAGTGAAAATAAAGGTACGCAATCTCCTATTTATTATATCAGCAAAACTTTAGTAGATGCCAAAACACATTATCCACACCTCGAGAAATTGGCTCTAGCACTGGTCGTAGCTTCACGAAAGCTCAGACTCTATTTTCAGTGTCATCCCATAAAAGTAATAATGACCTTCCCCCTAAGAAGCATTCTGCACAAGCCCAAACTCTTGGGTAGGCTCACCAAATGGGCCATAGAGCTCAGCGAGCATGACATATCCTATCACCCAAGAACCGCCATTAAGTCACAGGTACTTGCTGACTTTATCGCTGACTTCAGCGCAGAGATACTACCAGAGGTGGAGCAAGAGGCCCTCCGCGCCGCCACCTACATTGACCTCTGGACTCTCTATACTGACAGCACCGCGAATGCCTCGGGACTGGGACTCGTCCTCGAAGTCCCCATAGGCTAAATAATTCGCCAGTCCGTACGATGCCCCGAGATGACTAATAATGAGGCAGAGTATGAGGCTGTGATTGAAGGTATGAAATTAGCCATCAAATACGGGGCCCGTCGATTCATCCTCCACTACGACTCCCAACTCGTAGTAAATCAAGTCACTGATACTTACAGATCAAAGAACAAAGACTACAAAAATACCAATCACAAATCCGCAAGCTGGTGCCTGAATTCGACGAATGTCACTTCGAGCAAATCCCTAGGGCACAAAATATTGAGGCAGATGGCTTAGTAAAACTAGCCGCGGCCACCAACAATATCAGCAAAGAAAGTATGGTCACCCTCCTTCATTCGGCCATCGATCACGTCAAGGTACTCTCTTTAAACCTTACTTGGGATTGTAGCAACCAGTTTGTATCCTATCTGCAGGATGGAACACTCCCACACGACAAAAAAAAGCCAAGAAGCTCAACGTACAAGTTGCCTGATGCAGCCTGATAAATCATGATCTCTACAAGAGGACATTTGGCAGCCCCCTCGCCTAGTGCCTCGGGCCGCATCAAACAAGACAAGTATTAGAAGAGGTGCACGAAGGCCATTGTGGTGCTCATACAGGTAATCGTGCCCTCGTCTGATGTATCATCTGAGTCGGTTATTACTGGCCTACTATGAAAAAAGAGGCGGCAGATTACGTTCGAAGGTGCGAATAGTGCCAAAGGTACGCCCTCATGATACACCAACCAGGGGAGCTTCTCCATTCTGTCACCTCACCTTGGCCCTTTATCAAGTGGGGAATGGATATAATCGGTCCTCTACCAGCAGGACGAGGAAAGATACGTTTTCTTTTAGTTTTGACTGACTATTTTTCCAAGTGGGTGGAAGCAGGTGCGTAGGCACAAATACGCGAACAGGAAGTTAACGCCTTTGTATGGAAAAACATCATATGCCATTTCGGCGTCCCCAAAGAAATCAGTTGTGACAATGGTCCCCAGTTCATTGGTAAGAAAACAATAGAGTTCTTCGAGAAGTGGCACATTAAACGGATACTCTCCACTCCGTATCACCCCGCCGCCAACAGCCAAGCCGAGTCCTCCAACAAAGCAATATTGAACATACTGAAAAAGAAGCTCGAGAAAGCTTAAGGGCTATAGCCCAAATTACTACCTGAAGTTTTGTGGGCATACCGGACCACACCCAAATCCAGCATGGGCGAAACGCCGTACTCGCTGGTCTACGGGACCGACACGATCATACCCGTTGAAATCGGGGAGCCAAGCCTGAGATATTCACATACCAGCGGGGCAGAAAATGACAGAAGTAGATTGCAAGATCTAGACGAAGCCGAATAATGAAGAGACATGGCCCATATAAGAATGAAGACCCAGAAACAACAAGCATAAAGATATTACAACAAGAAAGACAAAATAAGATCACTTAAAGTGGGCGACTATATCCTCAAAGCCAAAACATTGGCATCAAGAGATCTGGGTGAAGGAAAATTGGGAACCAACTGGGACGGACCATACAAAATCATAGCAGCAGCGAACAAAGGAGCATTCCAATTGGAAACAATGGAAGGAAAAACACTCCAAAACAACTGGAACGTCGCCCACCTCAAATACTTCCACTTCTGAAAGTCGTCTCCCGAGTCGACTCTTTTTCCCTCACCCGAGTTTTGTCCCAGTTGGGTTTTCTCGGGGAGGTTTTTAACGAGGCGGCAAAGGGGACACCTAGCAGTATCTAAGAACGAGTTCATCACATCGGCCAGTCGACACGATCTATGGGCTAATATAATGAAGGAACTACACTAGTTAAATCTCCATTGTACAGACAAAACTCTACATTGTACAGACAATTCTCTATTGTACAGAAGTCTCTCAATTATATAAATAGAATTCTCCAACATATGAAAATCGACAAACGACTAAGGCCATATGAAAATCGACAAACGGCTAAGGCCATACGAAAATTGACAAACGGCTAAGGCCATACGAAAATCGACAAACGACTAAGGTCATATGAAAATCGAAAAATGGCTAGGGCCACCATCAGGGTTTGACCCAGTTCGACCATGACGGAAAGCACTTTGAAGACAGTCGAAGAACCATCCGATTGGCTAAGGCCATCGACATCAGGCTCGACCCAGTTCGACCACAATAGATAGCACTTCGATGACAGTCGAGGCAATATCCTATTGGCTAAGGCCATCGACATCGGGCTTGACCCAGTTCGACCACGACTGATAGCACTTCGATGAAAGTCGAACCAATATCCTATTGGCTAAGGCCATCGACATCGGGCTCGACCCAGTTCGACCACAACGGATATCACTTCGACGACAGTCAAAGCAATATCCTATTGGCTAAAGTCACCATCGGGATCGACCCAGTTCGACCACAATGGATAGAACTTCGACAATAGTCGAAGCAATGTCCTATTTGCAAAGGCCATTGAAACACCTCCTTTTTCACTACACCCGCAAGGGCGTAAAAGAGTTTTTCCACTTAAAGGACAATCGAAACGGGATTTATTTATTAAGATTCAGAGTCTCCACTTGGGAGATTAATGGTGTCCCAAGTCACCGGTTGAATCCCGAATCGAGGAAATTATTAACTCTGTTTAACAGTCCGCGATCCAGAAGTTCGAGTAAGGAATTCTGTTAACCCGGGAGAAGGTGTTAGGTATTCCCGGGTTCCGTGGTTCTAGCACGGTCGCTCAACCATCATATTTGGCTTATTTATTTAATTTTAGTACGTGTTTTAACCTAGGTGCTTTTTAACTTTGAACCGCTTTTATTATTATTATTTTAAGAGAATTGCAACGTCGTGAAAACATGTCTCGAACCGCGTAACATAAATGCATCCGTAATTTTCGACACATTTCGACTTTGTTGAGATTTGAATTTGGGTCACATAAATGTGCACCCGTATTTGAGAAGGTAAGATTATTAAAAACGCGCCTAAAGTGACTAACACGTTATTATCTTTGGGGAGGGCCGTGAAATTTGCTAAACGACCCATCCCAAAGTCTAAGTATTTTGTATATCGAGGGCCCCGTCATTTGTTTATTTTGTGTAGCGAGGCTCATCTCATTTTATCTTTTTTTTAAAGGCAAACCTAAAGCAATCTATAATTTCCTATTTTAATGTGTCTCTAATAACAAAAGAAAGAGTCCTAACTAATTAGTATGTCAATGTAAAAATATTGGAGGCATATACTGAATTTAGGAAAAACACTTTCAACGGATATTCAGCATTTGGGCCTGATGACGGGATCCAGGCCCAGGGCGGATGCTGCAAACAGTTTAACTACAAGGCTAAGTGCATCAACTTTGGGCCTGGCGTGTGAGACCAATTGAGGTCCAGGCCCAGTTGTGAGCCATTACCCTGTTTGAGAAATCAATGATTAAACTAAAAACAAAACAATTAGAAATTCTAACAGTCATAGCTAATGCCTACAACCAGTGTTCTTCTGAACTAGTTTGACAGTCCAGTAGTTTATTTAATTACAGGAATCAATTATCACATGCTAATTTCTATAAAACTAACACAATGAACTCGTCCAAACACATCATAGAGTTAACTACAATGCAAATGACTTACACAAAATAACACTTATAGAAAACGAACTAAATTAGGAGATGGCTATGACTACTCTCTAATTTAACATTCCAAGCAACTCTATGAGCATGTATAGATGAAAAGAATAAAAACAGCTAATTCCTATTCCATCTAGCAACTAATGCACAAACTAACTTCATTTAATCAATATGCTCAAAATGTCAGTCAAATAACATTCCAACAGTCTTGTTACAGTCCAATTATTACAAACAATACAAATTTTTACATAACCAAACTACACTAATGTGAGCACGTGATTTTTGCCCTAAGCAAATTATTCCAAAATACATGCAAAAATGATTTTGAATTTCTTGTGAAAATTTGTTGATAATTGTGTGGAAATATCAGGATTTTTCTAATTTTTGAAAGAAAAAACAAACGAAGAAAATCAAATATCATCTATTTGTATCAATTAGAAAATACCAAAAATAGAAAATAATTACTCTTTAATTTTAGAAAATCAGAAAATTAAAAGGAAATACAAGGATAATACAAGGAATAATAAATACAAGAGTAAAATACAAAAATACAAAAAAGAAAATAAATACAAAAAATATAATACGAAAATACAAAATACAATGTATAATACAAAATACAAATACAATATATAAGAACTGGGCCAATTACAATTCAGTGGCCCAAGTAATACAATACACAGACCAGGCCCAATGAAATCAGCTCGGTCTGTTTATACAGACTGAAACGACACCGTCCAGGGGAAACCAAATCTAGACCATTGAAAATTTGATCAAACGGTCCTAGAGTAACGATTGTCTAACAAATAAAAATTCGTCGCATGCTTGAACCAATCTGAGCCGTTAATATCATCAATCCAATGGTCGTGATTAAATGATCACTTAAGGGGAACGACGTCGTATATGAGTTAATTAAATCTGAACCGTTGGTTCATTCAATCCAACGGTTCCAGATCATCCGAGGCTTTTAAATATACAAACGATACATATCATTCATTTGTATAAATCTCGTCTCTAACCCTGAAACCCTAGCCGCCCTGATATTCTCTCCACCAAACCTACCGGCGGCGGAGCACCATTACCTCTGTTCAAGCCGCCATGAACACCCTTTGGCCTCCTTGTTCCCCTCTTTCACCCTAGCCCATCAGCTCCCCTTGAAAACCCTTGGAAACCTTCGAATGACCCAAAAGGTATCGTCGGAACCCTACTCCGGCGAACACCACCTTTGAATCAGGGTTCGTCCTTAACACCCTACAACTGTCTCCGCCTCATCTTTAACCCCACCCAGGTGGTTTATCTCGAATAAGCCTCAAATCCTTCGAATACTGAAAAATGTGTCGCCGGAACCTCACTCCAACGAACACCCCTAGTCCAAAAACCACCCTGTTAAACCCATACCTCTATTCCTAAGAGTCTTTTCACAAAAGACTCGATGATTCTGCTCGAAGATCAAAAATCCAAGAAAAGAGACTCTTGAACTTCCGAAGTTCTGGAAAATGAAGAAAAAGAAAAGAAAATGAAGAAAAGAAAACAGAAGAAAGAAAGAAAGAAAGAAAAAAAGAAAACAAGAACCAAAAGCTAAGTACCCTAATCTTGATTTTTCTACTTGCACGTCTCCTTCCTGATCTTTTCTATTTTTTCAGTTTCTTTGTCTCCCTGATTATTCTATGAGTTCTATTACATGCTTAGTTGCCTTTTGACTGTGCTTAGTTGCGAAAAGCATGCCTGTAACCGTGTA
>MU683106.1:243509-293525 GCA_026770625.1 Nicotiana glauca | reverse complement strand
TTCCTAACTCCGTAGCCTCTAGGGGATAAATACAGACGTCTCCGTACCGATCCCTCAGACTCTACTAAGTTTGTCAGTGAGCAGCGAGACCCATGCAACCTAAAGCTCTGATACCAACTTGTCGCGACCCGGATTTATCCCACCATCGGGTGTCGTGATGGCGCCTACTAACGTAGCTAGGCCGGACAAAACATTACACATTCTCTATCCACCCTCAACAATATAATATTCTAACAATAATTAAATAAGTGCGGAAGACTTTAGTTTTTACAAAAAGATATAAAAATACGGAAGTTGAGAACATATCACTACCCAAAATCTCGTGTCACTAGCTCACAGACTACTATAGAATACTACAAACAAGTCTGAATGAAAGAAAAATACATATGTCTGTTTCGGTACAATTAAAACAAACTGAAATAAAGGGAAGGGACTTCGGCTTGCGAACGCCAGCTAGGCTACCCCGAGAGTCCCTGTACTAAATATAGCTCCCAGATAGAAGCCTACTGTTGCTGTCCAAAAGCTGCTCATAGATCTGTGCACAAAGAAATGCATAGAGTGTAGCATCAGCACAACCGACCCCATGTGCTGGTAAGTGCCTGGCCTAATCCTGGCGAAATAGTAACGAGGCTAGACCGGACTACCAAATCAACATGTACAATCCTATATACATATATATACAATAAAAGGAAAAGCAATACCGAAACTAAACAGTAAAAAGGGAGGGAAACATGTTGTGGGGGAGTACAATCTGAGTATAAAATATATCAGCGTAATTAAGAAACAGGGCAAAATAATAACTATCAAAGAATAAGAAATTCAATAATTGCACGGCATCAACCTTCGTGCTTTTACTCTCATTCTCACCCAAAACAATCGAATAAAAAGCACGACATCACCCTTCGTGCTTCCCTCACTTAACTCTCATTTCATGGCACGGAATGTACCTTCGTGCATAAATAGTCAAAACATATCACGGAATGACCCTTCGTGCAATATAATCAGAAATAGCACAGAATGACCCTTCGTGTAATATCACTCTTCCTCACCGAACCGACAGTCATAACCAAACGGGCAAGAGGAATAAACAAATAGTAAGAACTATCCCAGCAAGGGATTAGCATCAATAACCACTAAGTCCCGGCAAGGGAAACAATAACAACAACTTTCAATACTTTCATCTCCTACTCAATACCATTTATCATTCGAGCCAACGCTCCAAAATATTGATATTTCACAACTTATCCTCAAACTCTTCACATTTTGTAGAAAAACATATTTTAGCTTAGAAGAGTTCCAATTTATCTCACAAACAAGTACAAACAAAGACCCACGGTCATGCTAGACTCCGGTGTATAGACACTCGTCACCACGCCTATACACCGCACTCGATCAATTAGCAAATAGCATTTATGATACTCTAATCCTATTCCCTCAAGCCAAAATTAGATCAAACACTTACCTCAGTCCGGAAATAGCAATCAAGCCTCTAACACCGCCTTTCCTCTGGAATCCAACTCCGAAACAATGATATCTAGCCATAATTCGATTCAATAGTATCAATAAGAGCTCAAAAACATAATCACATAGTCTAGAAATAGAATTCCCATCATTCTTCCAAAAATAGCAAAATCCGACACCGGGCCCACATGGTCCAAACTCGAGGCTCGGACCAAATTTCAATCACCCATAA
This sequence comes from Nicotiana glauca, assembly GCA_026770625.1. NCBI lineage: Eukaryota > Viridiplantae > Streptophyta > Magnoliopsida > Solanales > Solanaceae > Nicotiana > Nicotiana glauca. The sequence goes on along the minus strand of MU683106.1, from coordinate 291,832 downwards.
CCCCACTAGTTCAAATATATAATTTGTTTTAAGATTCGACCTCAAATTGAGGTTGAATCACCGAATATTCCCAAAGACCTAATTCTACCCATAACCCTTAATTTATACCTTGAATTCATGATTTAGGGCTAGGAACTTAGTGATTAGATGAAGAAATTAAGAGAGAATGAAGTTAAGAAGACTTACGTAGCAAGCTATGGAGGAAAAGGAGCTTGAAAATCGCCTATGGAGTGTTTAAGGGAGGAGCTCGTGTGTTTTGAATGAAAAATCCCGTGGGTGCTATTCTGTTTTTACACCTTAAAATAACTAGGCAAAAATGCACTATGCGACCGCGAGGGAAGGAATGTGATCGCATAGAGTAGAGGGGACAGTGCTCTGCGATCGCAGGGAATAAGCTGTGAACGCAAAGAAGGAAAGAAAGGGGGGCTGACTTTGCACTATGCGATCGCGTAGGGAGAATGCGATCACATAGAAGGACTTCTGAACTCTGCACCTTGCTCTATGTGATCGTGGCCTATCCTATGCGATCGCATAGAAGAAAATACCTGGGCACTGACAGCAGAAAATCTGCAAAATCCTCTAAGGCCAAAAACACCCCGAACCACCTACGAAACACTCCTGAGCCCTCGGGGATCCTAACCAAACACACACACTAACTCAATAACATCCAACGAACTTAGTCGAGCGATCAAATCGTCGAAATAACATCAAATTCAAAGAATTGACCCTCAAAATCATCATTTTTCATTCAAGTTTATAAACATCTAACTTTAGATATTTAGGTCCGAAACACGTCAAACGACGTCCGATTTCGACCAAATTTCACAGAAAGCGCTTAATGCATATTTAAGACCTGTACCTGGTGTCGGAACCAAAATACGAGCCTGATACCTATATTTTCTAGCTCATTTTTATTTCTATTTTTTTTAATAATTTCATAAAATAATTTAACAGAATAATTCTTTTACCAGGGTTCTGGAACTCGGATTTTGACTCCGGGTACATGCCCGAGTCCCATATTTTTCTACGGACCTCCCGGAACCATCACATCACGGGTCCGGGTGCAGGTCCGTTTACCCAAAATGTTGACCAAAGTCAACTATATCAATATTAATTCTTCAAATTTTTACAGAATTCACATATTTTAACATAAAAACTTTTCGGCTTCGCGCCCGGACTGCGCACGCAAATCGAGGTAACTAAAAATGAGGTTTTCAAGGCCTTGGAAGCGCGGAATAAGGGAGAAATACGGTGATGACCCTTTGGGTCGTCACATATTTAAAGCGTAATTATGAAGAAGATACGAAAAGACAATGAACTAGGACACATAAGAGAATGAAGATACCCGTCATTGCAGAAGAAATAATTATTGGAGCCGTTAAGGAATATTTGCATTTAATGTCAGTAAATATTCATAATGACCTCATTATAGCTAGGATGTAACGTGCATTTTCAAAATTCTCTAAGAGACCTATAAAAGGAGAAACATGTAATCAAGGAAAACACAAGATACTACGGGAATATATCTCTGATTTACAAGCTTCCACATTTGAGCATTTGAAAATTCTTTTCTTTATCTATTTTTTTATTATCAATAACCCGATTCTTCTATACTTTAGATTTGACTAAAAATCTATTTTTTTTTGTTAAACAATTACTACTTTCATCATGTTATTACATTTAATATTTTTCACATGAAAAAATCAATTACTTTTGCAAATAAATTTTATTGAAGTATAGAACATAAATTCATAACCTTTTTTTAAAAGAGTAAAAAGTTCCTATCTAATGCTGAAAATTATTATTATTTTAAGGCACAGTGTTGAGGGCTGAAGAAATAGTTTAATGGTGGACTAGATACAAGTTATATATTAAATAAGTTTATACTTATCCCGTTAATGCAATAGTACCAAAATTTCATTCATTAATTTAATTGAGCCTCAAATTATGTTGTAAAATAAAAAATGTTCTTTTTCTTTTATTTCTTTTTTTTAATCATTCATTAGAGTTTTTCACTTTTGCTCCCTTGGGATACGTATCCGCAATATTAAGGTTAAAGGTCTGAGGATCCTTGTCACTTGAACAAAATCAAAAAGCATCCTTAATGCACAAATATTTCATTATTCTTACCATTGCATGATAAGTGATTGAACGCAAGGAATTTTTACATAAATAGCCAGCTTAATTTACTTTTTATTTTTCTAGCTGGTAGTTATAAACTAATTATATAGGGTTATATATTATATATTTGCCGCCTTAATTGAAGAATTAACCAAAATAGCAGCCAACTCAATTGCGTAAACTGAAAATAGCCAGAGAATGTATATATTTATAATCTATGTATAATATATGTATAATTAATATATAATCTACATATATTGATTGGAAAAAATAAACAATATCACCGAGAAGCTATTTGTCTAAAGATCCCTTTTTTAATTTAAGCAATTGGATGGACGAGTATTTAGGTTAAATGAATAACTAAGGGTAGGGTTCGAGGACATGAACTAATTGCCCTAGTTTGTTTTGGTCAAGGAGACCAAAACAAGGGAGATTTGCATAAACATCCGGTTTGATTCACTATTTATTCTTTTTAGCCAGCATACATATATTATTATGCAACTAATTGTAAACAGTTATACACATATTATACATGAATTATACATATATATTATATATCGTGACTATTTTTTATTTAAGCGGTCAGATAGACGATTGTTTAGGTTATATAAGGGAATAACTAAGGCTAGGTTGGAGGGCACTAACTAAGTGACCTAGTTTATTTTGGTCAAGGAGACAATAACATTTGTGAACGTAGTCTTCTCTTTTGCTATGCCATTGACAAAGATCTCTCTGCACTTGTGGTACACTTGATCCATATTTAGTTCATCACAAAAATGGCTGACAAGTAAAGGCTCAGTAACAGCTCTCATGCATTGTATCGCATTGTATTCATCAAAAGAATCCATATGGATTTCTAATGTTTCCAAGACATCAATGGTGAAAGATCCCTCCTTTTCAACTATATACTTCACTTCTGCAGGAGATGGACAGTATCCAGGAATATTGAATGAATCCACTTTCTCTTCTTCTATTGATCCCTGCATTTATTATTTTAATTATTTATGAATATGTATACATAAAAATGTCATATTGATTTAGCACTAACTTAGGCTTTATTTATTTTTCTTAAAATCAAGATGTCTAAATTTGAATTCATATCTTTGTAGTAAAAATTAAATGCTTGATAGTGGAAGCTGGTAGGTGGGTGTGGTTGATAGTGGTAATTTTCCGCTAGAGGTTGGTGTTAGTGGTTAAGCTTTATTAATAGATAAAGTAATGGTAAAGAATCACATTTACAAGAATGTTTAAAATAATGAACTTTAAACGTTGTATTTTACTATTTATAAAGACATGCTTTTTCTCCTGCGAAAATTGGCATGTTTAAGACACACTCTCGTTTGTTTCTTAAACTTTATTACCAATCAAACAAGACTATCACATAAAATGAAACTGCAGTATAAAAGTGGATCTGGTTCAAAAAGATAACTATTCTCTGCAAAAAAAAACTAAATTAGAACTAATCAAGATCAATAGGTAAACTAGGGATCTATAAATAAAGTTCATACCAAGGATATGTGTATTTTAAAAGTTTGGTTTTACCTCTACAATTAGCTCTTTGAGAGCCATGACCAAAGGCTCCAAGTAGTAGCGACAAGCTTTGCTATAGCGATCTTCATTTTTTCTGCCCAATATGGTCAATATCATGCGCCCACCTTTCACCAATTCTATTGAACGATACTTGAGAAAATTTACAAAATCTCTTTCATATTGCTCGTAGTACGCTTTAACCACATCTAGTGGGCTTGTACTTGCCACGTAAATATTTTCTTTGTTATTCTCTATTCCATCAGGTACCTATTAGAGGAGAAATGAAATTTAGAGTCGATAAGTACTTATTCAAAATAAGTATGATCATATATATATATATAAATTACTTTTTAGCAACAAAAAGTTATTTTTGTGTGACCTAAAGTTCACGGTTTCGAGCCGTGGAAGCACACATTAATACTTGCAGTAGGGTAGGCTGTCTACATCACACCCCTAGGAATGTCGGCCTTCCCCAAACTCTATGTGAATGCAAAATGCTTTGTGCACTGAGCTATCCTTTTTTATTTTAATTGCTTTTGAGTATATCAATTTTGAACCGTAAGACAAGATAACTTACCAAAAGAGATTTCATAATAAAATATAGGGTCTGAGCTTAGCTACACTTGTAGCTCCGACCCTGAAAGCAAAGGGCTAAGTTAAATTTGTGCATAACCTATCCTATATATCCTAAATCCCCATCTGACACCTATATTATTGATTTAAAAAAATAATTTAAAAAGATAAACAAATATAGGATTATGATTCATATAAATGTTCAAGTTCTTTTTCTTGAAGTTTGCTGACAAAATTATTTTGTACCGTAACATAAGAAAAATTGCATCGCCATCTCCTAGAATCCATATGCAAGCAAAATTGCTCACATACTCCAACATGACATTAGAGAAGATAAAGGTCCAGAGTAACACTGCCACCCATTATAAAATAAAAAACACATGCTAGGATCATTAGAAAGAATTAAGCTCGCACATCAAAGGTGTATTGAAGACATAATTAAATAAATAAAAGTATACTCTTTTTAATATTTTAAACTTGTAGACGAGATTGATTCATTAGTACTTAACAATACAAAAACATACTTGAGAAAGCCAGTGGAGACTGTAAGAGGAGTGAACAAAGTGCAGACTCTTGGAAGGGAAAAGTCTATTATAGAATGAACCAGCAACTCCGGCAACAAAGAAATTAGGATCAAATCCATCTCCCATATGTTTCCTCAAATCTTCGTAGAACGCAGGCAACGACCGGAAAATGATATTGAAATCATTTCCGGGAAGATCATTCAAGAAAACTTGAAATTCCGACAATTTTTTTTGGCCATCGATTTTGCTTTCTTCATAAATAGTTTTAATGAGTTCGGAAATTGCAAGGAAAGTGTTAGGTCCAGAGGAGCAACCTAAGTCCGCAATACAAATAGTTTTTGGGGAAAGGCTGTGGTAGAGTGCAGATACGGCTTCATCTCTTATTGACTTTGTCATTAGGATCACCTTTTGCTGTATACAAATGCAATGTAAATCAGAAAGTTTCAATCTGTTTATCGTACTTTGACTTGGCATAAAGTTTAATAAAGAGAGTAAGACTTTTGAACGTCTTAGATATATCATAATACTTGTTTGCTATAAAACTTTTGAAACTTATCGTTTAAAATTAAATTAATAGTATTTGTATGGCTATGAAATGAAATAAAGAAATTATAATTGAAAGTTTATAACCTCTGTAAGGAAATAATTAAAAAGTTGTGTAATTATATTTATACCTGAAGCAGAGAATTTTTGGCATAGCTAGCCTCTCCAATTCCTTCATTCATGTGAAGAACTTTGGCAACTTCCATATTATACGAATATAGTAGGTGGGATACTATTTTTGGCTAGGCAGATTAAATTTCCAATGGGGTATCACCCATATATATAGATGGGTGATACCAAATTTATCCTTGATATTCCAACATTGTCCCTCATAAGCAATTATGCTAGACATAGAATTAATTGAAACTTTCAAAAATTATTTTTTGAAAGTGTACATGCATTTTACTTGAAAAGAATTTAAAGTTTTGTAAGGAAAAAACTTCAAAAACCACTTTAGATTTATTTTTTTTGCGATTTGAAGACTTTGTTTTCAAAATTTGACAAAAATTAATTAAAATCTAAAAACAAACAGATGTTTCAAAACAAATTCGAAAAAAAAAAAGCTTCCAAATTTTATGGCCAAAACGAGAGCTAAGGACGTTTGGTTACCGGGATTAAGATACTAACCTCAGTATAAAATTAAAAATTATAATTATTTCGTATTTAGTTATTCCCGAATGATGCATTTTATTACTGAGGAGTTTAAAAAGTCCGACCGAATTCGATTAATTATTTTAAATCTTATATTTTTTTCAGTCAATAAATTGACCACATCGATTGATTTTTAATACTAACCAGAAAAGAAAATTCAACCCATCATTTTCGATGAGTTTTTGCTCGATAATCCTTTAATTCGACCGCGTTACGTGAGTGTGAATGATATATAATTTTGTCCTTCATGTACGGAAAATATGTTAAATATAAAAACAACTTGGCTAGACAAAAGAGAGGCTTGGGCCTTTGTACAGTTAAAAGACTGTTAAAATATCATGGTATAGCCAGTTTTTACATTGGTCAATAAAAAATAGCCAGCGTTTACCAAGTCAATGAAAAATAGCCACTATTTTGCTGCAACAGGGACCGGTCCAGTATAATATACGGGAGTTCTGGTGCATTTGTGTACGAACTCCAGCATATTATGCTGGACCGGTATACTTTGCTAACTCCTGTAAAATTTGCGGGAGACTGGAGCAACAGTGCTCCAAACTCCAGTATATTATACTGGACAATTATACTTGCTGGAACTCCCGTAAAATTTACTGGAGTTCCAGCATAATTATGCTTGAACTCCCGTAAAATTTGCTGGAGTTCCAGCATAGTTATCTTGGAACTCCCGTAAAATTTACTGGAGTTCAAGCATACTTATGCTGGAACTCCCGTAAAATTTGCGGGCGTATTTTTTCGGATTTTGAATAGTGTTTTCGCTCAGATTTAAAGTGGCTAAATTTCGATGACTTTTGAAACTTGGCTATTTTTCAACGATCAGTGGGAAATCTGACTATTTTTGAATTTCTGCCGACTTTAAGACTACATAGCTTGTTGAGAACCAGGACCCAGCATAAAGCAAAGGTCCTAGGTTGGCTCTATAAAGCAAAGGTTTTAAGTCGGTAGTGAAAGTGGGATTTTTATTAAATAAAAACATTAAGTGGATTCAAGACCTAATATATATACATGAAAAAAAACTAAGCTATATATATACACACGTGTTTTTAGGAGACACTATAATAACTAGACAAGATTTAAATAATGTCTATAGAATCTTAGCATCATTTATTGAATAACAAATGAGGCAGCAAAGATATTATGTTAGTAGCAGTTTTCATCTTGTAGTCAATCAAATCCCAAAAAATCGCCTAAATTATCTCCTAATTAAACTCTCCAATAACAACCTTCTATACATGATCTCCGTCTTTTCAAACAAAACTAGACATATCATCAATGGAAGACACAAAATAAACTGCACAATTGAAAGCATTTCCTTGAACTTCTAATTAAGTGAACTAGTATATTATGGGTAATTGTAGGTTTGTGATTGTTAATTTAGTATGCGTAGAAAATTATATACACGATATAGTAATGGTATATCATAAATTATTCTTTGTTTAATAATGTATGAATATATAATTATATTATATCATGTATTTAGGTGTATTATAGGTTTTTATTTTTTAGTTAAGCGTGTAATAATTATATACACATTATAATATCGGTATACCGTACATCGCATTTGTTTATTTATGCGCGCAAATGTAATTATATACATGGTATAATAAAGATATTCATGGTATAATAAAAATATACATGGTATAATAAAGATTAAGAAATTAGGTTAAGAATTTCAAAAAATAGAGAATGCCAGTAGCAAGAGAAATTAGATTTAGGGTGAATTCGAAGGGTGTCACGATCCAAAAACCAACTCTATCGTGATGGCCTATCGTGGTACTAGACAAGCCGACACATTACCAAAACAAAATGAGATTTTCATTTTCAAGAAAATTTCCAAAGCTATTTAATATAGAACATTCATAAGGAGTGTAATTCAAAACCAAAGTGCAGAAAAGAAAGCCCGATATCGGAGTGTCACTAGTCATGAGCATCTACTACAGTCGTCTTACAATATCAAGACTAACATAGTCTGGGAAATACTGAATAAAATTAAGGGAAGATAAAGATGGAGGAAAGCAGGATTGCATTCGCCAGGCAGCTACCTTGCTAACTCCGATGAATCTGCAACTGAATAAATAATATCCACTACCGAGTCCAGAAATACCTGAATCTACACACAAGGTGCAGGGAGTAACGTGAGTACGCCAACTCAGTAAGTAACCAAAGTAAATAAAGGATGAGAAGGAGTGACAAGCAATAAAACATATCAAGTTCATATCATGAAATCTCAGCAAAATACAACAGGCGTTTAAAAGCATAGTTTGAATCAAATCATTTTGTTTAAACTCAGTTTCAGAAAAATCATTTGAAGAAATGTTTCAACAGTTCTCAAATAGATGCTCAGTGCAACAGTGAGCAAAATGAAGAAATCATAAACAGACCCTCGAGCAAAATATCACTCATATATAGCACATGGGGTAAACCTTACAGTTACTCATATACAGCCCCTCGGGCATACCTCACTGTCACTCATATACAGTCGCTCGGGCAAAAACATTACTCATATACAGCCCCTCGGACAAAACAACACTTAGGGTACCTGTGACGACTCGACCAGTCGTCTCATGAGTTACCTTTCCGTTTCCCCCATTTCTGATTCTTTATGATTCGTTATACGTGTCTTGCGTTTGGAGTGGAATTGGTAAGAAAAGAGTTACTTAGTCTCTTTTAAGAAGTCTTAAGTTGGAAAAGTCAACCAGATATTGACTTATGAGTTAGAGGGCTCGGATGTGAGTTCCGACGGTTTGGTTAGCTTCGGGAGGTGATTTTCGACTTAGGAGTGTGATCGAATTTAGTTTTGGAGGTCCAGTGTAGAATTAGGCTTGAATTGGCGAAGTTAGTATTTTGGCGATTTTTAGTTGATAGGTGAAATTTTGATCCAGGGATCTGCATGAAATTCCGAGAGTTTCTATAGCTTCGTTATGTGATTTGAGATGTGTGTGCAAAAGTTTAGGTCATTTGGACGTGGTTTGATTGGGTTTTTTATCAAAAGCGTGTTTCGGAAGTTTTTAGAAAACTTAGGCTTGAATTCGATGTGAATTGATGGTTTTAGTGTTGTTTGAGGTGTTTTGATGATTGGAACAAGTTTGAATAAGGTGTTAGGACGTGTTGGTGCTTTGGGTTGAGGTCCCAGGGGCCTCAGGTGAGTTTCAGATGGTCAATCGGACCAATTTTGGCATTTTGGAGTTGCAGATTCTGCTGCTCAGCTGTTGCAGAAGGAATGGCCTTCGCGATCGCGTAAAGGGATTTTGCATTGGCCTGGGTTTTCTCTTCGTGTTCGCAGCTAACGGGTCGCGTTCGCATAGTTTTGTAACTGAAAACTTCGCGTTCGTGGGGGAATGTTTGCGTTCGCGTATGAGGATTTGGGGGCCCAGTGGATTTGCTCTCCACGTTCGCGTAGGTTGGTCCGCGTTTGCATAGGTCTGGGTATATGAGCATCGCAATCACAGTGTGGGTATCGCGTTTGCATAGTGTAAACTTGGAACCTTGGATTTTAGTGCTTCGTGATCACGTGACCTTGGTCGCGATCGCAATGAAGGAATTACAGGAACAGAGCAGTGAGTTTATAAACATTTCATCCGCGAGTTTTTGCCATTCTTCCACCATAGTTGAGTATTTTGAGAGCTCTTTGAGAGAAATTGAAGAGGGATTCAAGGAGAATTGATTGGAGGTAAGTTTCTTGAATAAAAAATGTGATTCTATTGTGAAATTAACCTAGAAATTCATGGAACCTAAGCTAAAATGGAGGAACTAGGGCTTGGGATTTTGAACTTTTGAATTGTGATTTGAAGGACCATTTGAGGTCGGATTTGAAAAATTTTAATGTGTATGAACTCGGGGGAAGATAAGGAACCCGTTGATGTGAAAATTTCTGACTTTCGAGAAGTGGGACCGAGGCTCGAGTTTTGCTAATTTTGGGATTTTTGATATTTTTCAATTGTTTTCGCTTGGGCTTTGTTCCCTTAGTATATTGTGACATATTCGTTCTGCTTTTGGATAGATTCGACACGCGTGGAGGCCGATTCGAGGGGCAAAGGCGTCCCGAGCTAGAGTTGTAGCCAGTTCAAGGTGAGTAGTGATTGTAAATGATGTCCTGAGGGTTTGAAACCCCGGATTGCACATCGTAATGCTGTATTGAGATGAGTCACGCATTTGATGATGAGCGTGGGGTCGTTTTCTATTGGGAATTGTGACTTGGTCCATCCCCATTGATAATTTTATCGCGTATTTGACTGAGACTTATTTGCTATCATCATGATTTGGGCTGATTGCCATATTTGGGCTTCGTGCCAATTATTTGAGCTCTTAGGGGAGTTTTAATCACTATTTTGACTTATACTTGAACTCGGTGCTGTTGATATCTATTGTTTTACAAACGCAACCATTTTTACTCAGATTTGGAACTTAAATGATATTTCTAAATGATGTTTTGGTCTGAGGACTACTATTTTACAAATGCCCGAGGGGCTTGTGATGATTTTCGGACTGAGTGAGGCCGAGGACCATATGTGAGGATATGCTGAATGATATGAGGCCGAGGGCCCGAGATACTTTATATGCCACGAGGTGGCTTGAGTGATGTGAGGCCAAGTGTCGAGTGGTGATGCCATGAGTTAGCTTGATATAGCACTTGTGCCGTACGGGGCCCCTCTGGAGTTTGCACACCAACAGTGAGCGCGGGTACCTATATGATCTGAGAGTGAGCTCGAGGGGCTGATATTGTTATGAGCGATTGATACTGAGTCCGAGGGCCTAATTTCTACTTGTTATTTATCTATTAAATTACCTGCTTTTACCTGTTTCAAAAGAGATTTCATTTGATTCTTCATTGTTTTACTGCTTGATATAGAATTGCTTTGTGCCTTTACGTCTTTTCATGCTTTCAGCCATTATTTATAATTATTACTCACTGGGACGGAGTACTCAAATTACTCCCTGCACCATGTGTGCAGATTTAGGCATCGCAGAGTCCGCTCCTGAGTGTTGATCCTCCTAAACTAGGTAGTGTTCCAGAGATTACAAGGTAGTTGTTGGCGTCCGCAGCTTCCGTGCCTCCCTTATCCTTTATTATCTAAGTTTCTTCAGACTGTTGTACCGAATTTCATACTTTGTAAACTTTTATCAGATTCAGTAGTAGCTCATGACTTGTGACACCCCGGTTTGGGCTGTGTCGGGATGGTTCCCTTTGTTATTATTTCCATTTCTGCAATTATGGTTATTTTTAATCATATTTTAGAATTGTTAATCTTAAAAGAGGTGTTTCGTTTTAGATTGGTTGGCATTGTCTTCAAGAGAGGCGCTATCACGACCGGGTTCGGGGATTGGATCGTGACAAGTTAGTATAAGAGCCTAGGTAACATAGGTCTCACGAGTCATGAGCAGGTTTAGTAGAGTCTCGCTGATCGGTATGGAGACGTCTGTATTTATCCTCGAGAGGCTGCCGAACCTTTTGCGAATAACTTCATATTCTTGAAATTCTTGTCGTGCGACCTTGTTGATCGAAGAACTAAACTTCTATTATTCTATTATCTCACAAATGGCAATGACTCGCGCTACCGGTCGAGGTGGACGACCACCAGTGCCACCCACTGAGGCCACCAGAGGCCGTGGACGCGATCGTGGTCGTGGCAGGGGCAGAGCAGCGAGGGAAGCACCTGTTGATCCACCAGCTGCCCTAGCTCCGGATTAGGCTCCAGCAGCACCAATTCAGGCACCAGTTGTGCCCATGGTGATCCCAGGTCTACAGGAGTCCTTGGCACAGATCTTGACAATTTGCACTGGCCTGGCTCAGGCAGTTTCAGCCATCACAATAGCAGCTACTTCACAGGTCGGGGAGGCAATCAGACCCCTGCTGCTCGCACACCTGAGCAGGTAGTGCAGGGACTATAGATGCCGGGGGCACCTCCTGCCTAGCCGGTTGCACCAGCTCAGGAGTTCATTGTACCAGTTATGCTAAAAAATGAGTAGCATCGTGTTGAGAGGTTTGGTAGACTCCAGCCTCCTTCATTCAGTGGTGCTGAGGGCGAGGATGCCTAGGGTTTTCTTGACAAGTGTCAGCGGATGCTCCATACAGCAGGGATTCTTGAGACTAGTGGTGTGACATTGACCACTTTTCAGTTTACCGAGGCTACCTTCACTTGGTGGGAGGCGTATGAAAGGCGTAGGCCGGTTGGTGCAGCGCCCCATTACTTTGCAGTAGTTCTCCACTCTATTCTTGGAGAAGTATGTACCACGGTCCCGTAGAGAGGAGTTGCATAGGCAGTTTGAGTGGCTGAAGCAGGGGGATTTGACTTTGTCACAGTATAAGGTGAGGTATTCTGAGTTGGCTCGTCATGCCGTCTGGATGGTTTCGACAGATCGTGAGAGGATCAGGAGATTTGTGGATGTCCTTAACTACCATCTCCGTATTCTTATGACTAGAGAGAGTATTGGATACTACCTTTGAGGAGGTGGTTGATATCACTCGTGATATTGAGACGGTTCGCCACCAGGATAGAGATGAGAGGGAGGCCAAGAGGCCTAGAGGTTCTGGCAGTTTTAGTGGTGCTCCTTCGAGGGGCCAGTTCCAGCATGGTAGAGGTCGTTCTTAGGCCTGCTCAGTCAGCCCGTCCAGAGTATCACGGGGCATTTTCAAGTCGTGGTTATCATGGTTCTCAGCAGGGTCAGCCTTCACTCAGCTCCCTTCCAGCCCAGAGTTCATCTCGTGGCCCGTCAGCTCAGGGTTCTTCTATGCCAAGTGCATCAGCTGGTCACTCCGGTGCGAGGGGTTCCCTTCAGTCCCCTTCTCCAGTACCTAGGAGTTGTTTTGATTGTGGAGAGTTCGGACATGTGTGGAGGCAGTGTCCTCGTCGTGTTGCTAGTTCATCTCAGCAGATGGGTCAGCCCTCGACTTTTTCTCCAGTTACTTCGCCACCTGCCGAGCTAGCTAGGGGTGGAGGTCAGGTATCCAGGGGTCGCCCTAGAGGGGGAGGTCGATCAGGCGGTGGCCAGGCTCATTTCTATGCTATTCCAGGCAGGACATATGCTATTGCTTCAGATGTTGTCATGTATTGTTTCAGTCTGCCACAGAGATGCCTCTGTATTATTTGATCCTGGTTCCACCTATTATTATGTGTCCTCATATTTTTCACATTATTTGGGTACGCCCCGGGAGTTTCTTGCTTTACCTGTTCATGTATCTACCACGGTGGGCGATACTGTTGTTATGGACTATGTGTACCGATCATGTGTAGTGACTATTAGGAGTTTAGAGACCCGAGTTGATCTGTTTCTATTGAGCATGATGGATTTTGATGTCATTTTGGGCATGGATTGGTTATCTCCATGTCATGCTATTCTATATTGGCACGCTAGGCTATGCCGGGTGTACCGCGGATCGAGTGGCGTGGCGTGACTGATTATATTCCTAATAGAGTGATCTCTTTCTTGAAGGCCCAGCGTATGTTTGGGAAGGGTTGTCTTTCATATCTAGCTATTATGCTGGATGTTGGAGCTGAGACTCCTAGTATCGATTCTGTTCCAGTTGTGAGGGATTTCCCGATGTTTTTCCTGCAGACCTGCCGAGCATCGCACCAGGCAGGGATATTGATTTTGGTATTGACCTGGTGCTGGGCACTCAGCCCATTTCCATTATGCCATATCGTATGGCACCAACAAAGTTGAAATAATTGATGGACCAGCTTCAGGAACCCCTAGATAAGGGGTCCATTCGGCCAAGTGTGTCACCATGGGGTGCGTTGGTTCTGTTTGTGAAGAAGAAGGATGGCACCATGAGAATGTGCATTGATTACAGGCAACTGAACAAGGTAACAATTAAGAACAAGTATCCCCTGCCCCGTATTGATGATTTATTCGACCAGCTTCAGGTAGCGAGGGTGTTCTCCAAGATTGATCTCCGTTCAGGCTATCACCAGTTGAAAAATAGGGATTCAGACATTCCTAAGACTGCTTTAAGGACTATATATGGTCATTATGAGTTTCTTGTTATGTCTTTCAGGATGACCAATGGCCCAGCAACGTTAATGCATTTGATGAACAGTGTGTTTCGGCCTTATCTGGATTCGTTCGTTATTGTATTCATTGATGATATTTTGGTGTACTCGCATAGTCAGTGGAGCACGCGGAGCATTTGTAAGTTGTATTACAGAGATTGAGAGAGGAGAAACTTTATGCAAAGTTCTCCAAATATGAGTTTTCGCTTGATTCAGTCACTTTCTTGAGACACGTGGTGTCCAGCGAGGGTATTCAGGTTGATCCAAAGAAGATAGAGGCGGTTCAGAGTTGGCCTAGACCGTCCTCAGCCACAGTGATTCGTAGCTTTCTTGGGTTGGCAGGCTATTATCGCCGGTTTGTTTAGGGATTTTCATCCATTGCATCACCCTTGACCAAGTTGACTCAAAAAAGTGCTCTATTTGTATGGTCGGGCGAGTGCGAGGAGAGCTTTCAGAAGCTCAAGATAGCTTTGACCATAGCTCTAGTATTGGTTTTGCCATCGGCTTCAGGTTCACATACTGTATATTGTGATGCTTCGAGAGTTGGGATTGGCTGTGTGTTGATGTAGGAGGGTAGCGTTATTTCTTATGCTTCTCGTCAGTTGAAGCCCCATGAGAAGAACTACCCTGTTCATTATTTGGAGTTGGCGGCCATAGTTCATGCATTGAAGATTTGGAGGCACTACTTATATGGCGTATCTTGTGAGGTATTCATCGACCATCGTAGCCTTCAGCATTTGTTCAAGCAAAATGATCTTAATTTGAGGCAGCGGAGATGGCTAGAGTTGCTTAAGAATTTTGATATCACCATATTGTATCATCCGAGAAAGGCCAATGTAGTGGCTGATGCTTTGAGCAGAAGGGCAGTGAGTATGGGGAGTTTGGCATACATTCCAGTTGGGGAAAGACCGCTTGCTGTTGATGTTCGGGTCTTGGCCAATCGGTTTGTGAGATTAGATATTTCGGAGCCCAGTCGGGTGTTGTCTTGTGTGGTTTCTCGGTCTACCTTGTATGATCGCATCAGAGTGCACCGGTATAATGATCCGCATTTGCTTGTCCTTAAGGAGAGAGTTGAGCATGATGATGCAAAAGATGTAACCATCGGTGATGATGGGGTGTTAAGGATGCAGGGGCGGATTTGTGTGCCCAATATGGATGGGCTTAGAGAGTTGATTCTGTAGGAGGCCTATAGCTCGCGGTATTCCATTCATCCGGGTGCCGCGAAGATGTATCGGGATTTGAGGCAACATAATTTGTGGAGGAGAATGAATAAAGATATTGTGTGATTTGTAGCTCGGTGTCTCAATTGTCAGCAGGTGAAATATGAGCATCAGAGACCGGGTGGATTGCTTCAGCAGATGGTTAATCCCGAGTGGAAGTGGGAGAGGATCACTATGGACTTTTTGGTTGGACTTCCTCGGACATTGAAGAAGTTTGATGCTATTTGGGTGATTGTGGATCGGCTAACCAAGTCCGCGCACTTCATTCCTATGTGTACTACCTATTCTTCGAAGCGGTTGGCAAGCATCTATATTCGGGAGATCGTTCGGTTGCATGGTGTTCTGGTTTCCATCATCTCAGATAGAGGCACTCATTTTACTTTGCAGTTTTGGAGAGCCGTGCAGAGAGAGTTGGGTACTCAGATGGAGTTGAGCACAGCGTTTCATCCTCAGACGGACGGACAGTCCGAGCGCACTATTCAGATATTAGAGGATATGTTGCGTGCTTGTGTTATTCATTTTAGAGTTTCATGGAATGTGTTTTTACCGCTTGCAGAGTTTTCCTACAACAACAGCTAAAGTTGAGTATTCAGATGGCTCCGTATGAGGCTTTGTATGGGAGACAATGTAGATCTCCAGTTGGTTGGTTTGAGCCCGGCGAGGCTAGGCTATTGGGGACATATTTGGTTCAGGATGCCTTAGAGAAGGTGAAGGTGATTCAGGAGAGGCTTCGTACAGTGCAGTCGCGTCAGAAGAGTTAAGCGGATCGGAAGGTTTGAGATGTATCCTACATGGTTGGTGAGAAGGTATTACTGAAGGTTTCGCCCATGAAGGGTGTTATGAGGTTTTGAAAGAAAGGGAAGTTGAGTCCGCGGTTCATTAGGCCTTTTGAGGTACTTAGGAGGATTGGGGAGGTGGCTTATATGCTTGTTTTGCCACCCAGCTTGTCGAACATGCATCCGATATTCCATGTTTCTATGCTCCGGAAGTATGTTGGGGACCCGTCTATATTTTGGACTTCAGCACGGTTTAGTTGGATGATGATTTGACCTTTGATGTATAGCCACTGGCTACTTTGGGTCGTCAGGTTTGAAAGTTAAGGTCGAAGGATATAGCTTCAGTGAAAGTGCAGTAGAGAGGTCGGCCCATGGAGGATGCTACCTAGGAGAGCGAGTAGGAGAGGCGGAGCAGATATCCTCACCTGTTTGAGGCTTCAGGTATGTTTCTTGACTTGTTCGAGGATGAACATTTGTTTAAGCTGGGGAGGATGTGACGACCCGGCCAGTCATCTCATGAGTTATCGCTCCATTTCCCCTATTTCTGCTTTTTTATGCTTCGTTATCTGTGTCTTATGTGGTTGAGTTGATTGGTTTGCATTTGGAGTGGAATTGGTAAGAAATGCGACACTTAGTCTCTTTTAAGAAGGCTTAAGTTGGAAAAGTCAACCGGACGTTGACTTATGAGTTGGAGGGCTCGGATGAGAGTTCCAATGGTTTAGTTAGCTTCGGAAGGTGATTTGTGACTTAGGAGTGTGATAGGATTTGGTTTTGGAGGTCTAGTGTAGAATTAGGCTTGAATTGGCGAAGTTAGTATTTTGGCGATTTTCGGTTGATAAGTGAGATTTTGATCCGGGGGTTGGAATGGAATTCCGAGAGTTGCTATAGCTTTGTTATGTTATTTGGGATGTGTGTGCAAGATTTCAGATCATTTGGACGTAGTTTGGTTGGGTTTTTGGTCAAAAGTGTGTTTTCGAAGTTTTTAGAAAACTTAGGCTTGAATTCGATGTGAATTGATGGTTTTGATGTTGTTTGAGATGTTTTGATGATTGGAATAAGTTTGAATAAGGTGATAGGACGTGTTGGTGCTTTGGATTGAGGTCTCGGGTCCTCGGGTGAGTTTCAGATGGTCAATCAAACCAATTTTGGCATTTTGGAGTTGCAGATTCAGTTGTTCAGCTGTTGCAGAAGAAATGGCCTTCGTGATCGCGTGAGGTCCCTCGCGGTAACGTAGAGTAATTTTGAGTTGGCCTGGGTTTGCTCTTCGCGTTCGCAGCTAACGGGTCGCGTTCGCATAGTTTTGGAACTGGAAGCTTCGCGTTCGCAGGGGAATGTTCGCATTCGCGTATAAGGATTTGGGAGCCCAGTGGATTTGCTCTCCGCGTTCGCGTAGTTTGGTCCGCATTCGCATAGGTCTGCGAATATGAGCATCGTGATCGCTGTGTGGGCATCGTGTTCGCATAGTGTAAAATTGGAACCTTAGATTTTAGTGTTTCGCGATCGCGATGAAGGAATTACAAGAACTAGGCAGTGAGTTTACAAATATTTCAGCCGCGATTTTTAGCCATTTTTCCACCATAGTTGAGTATTTTGAGAGCTCCTTGAGGGAAATTGAAGAGGGATTCAAGGAGAATTGATCGTAGGTAAGTTTCTTGAAATTCATGGAACCTAAGCTAAAATGGAGAAACTACGGCTCGGGATTTTGAACTTTTGAATTGGGATTTGAAGGACCATTTGAGGTCGGATTTGAGAACTTTTAATACGTATGAACTCGGGGGAAGATAAGGAACCCGTTGATATGAAAATTTCTAAGTTTCGAGAAGTGGGTTCGGGGCTCGGGTTTTGCTAGTTTCGGGATTTTTGATATTGTTCGATTATTTTCGCTTGGGCTTTGTTCCCTTAGCATATTGTGACGTATTCGTTCTACTTTTGGATAGATTCGACGCGCGTGGAGGCCGATTCGAGGGGCAAAGGCGTTGAAATCTAGAGTTGTAGCCGGTTCAAGGTGAGTAGTGATTGTAAATGATGTCCTGAGGGTTTGAAACCTAGAATTGCACATCGTAGTGATGTATTAAGATGAGACACGCGCTTGATAATGAGCATGGGGTCATTTTCTACTGGGGATTATGACTTAGTCCGTCCCGATGATGATTTTACCGCGTATTTGACTGAGACTTATTTGCTATCATCTTGATTTGGGTTTCGTGCCAATTATTTGAGCCCTTCGGGGAGTTTTGATAACTGTTTCCTCACTGTTTTGACTCATACTTGAACTCAGTCCTGTTAATATCTATTATTTTACAAACTCAGCCATTTTTACTCAGATTTGAAACTTAAATGATATTTCTAATTGATGTTTTGGGTTGAGGACTACTGTTTTACAAATGCTCGAGGGCTTGTGATGATTTTCGGACTAAGTGAGGCCGAGGGCCATATGTGCGGATATGCTGAGTGATATGAGGTTGAGGGCCTGAGATACTTTATATGCCACGAGGTTGCTTGAGTGATGTGAGGCCGAGTGCCGAGTGATGATGCCACGAGGTGGCTTGATATAGCGCTTGGGCCATAAGGGGCCTCTTCGGAGTCTGCACACCCATAGTGAGCGCGGGTACACATATGATCCAAGAGTGAGCCTGAGGGGCTGATATTATACTGAGAGTGAGCCTGAGGGGCTGATACTGTTCTGAGCGATTGATATTGAGCCCGAGGGGCGGATTTCTACTTGTTATTTATCTGTTAAATTACCTATTTTACCTGTTTCAAAAGAGATTTCATTTGATTTTTCTCTGTTTTACCGCTTTAAGTGATTTTACTACTTTATATAGAATTGCTTTGTGCCTTTACGTGTTTTCATGCTTTCAGCAATTATTTATAATTATTACTCACTAGGTCGGAGTACTCACATTACTCCCTGCACCATGTGTGCAGATTCACGCATCAGAGTCCGCTCCTGAGTGCTAATCCTCCCAGACTAGGCAATGATCAGGAGATTACGAGGTAGTTGTTGGCGATCGTAGCCCCCGTGCCTCCCTTATCCTTTATTATCTAAGTTTCTTCAGAATGTTATACCGGATTTCATATTTTGTAGACTTGTATCAGATTCAGTAGTAGCTCATGACTTGTGACACCCCGGTTTGGGCTGTGTCGGGATGGTTCGCTTTTTTATTATCGTTGTTTCCACAATTATGGTTATTTTTAATCATGTTTTAGAATTGTTATTATAATTAATTTCTTAAAAGAGGTGTTTTGTTTCGGATTAGCTAGCCTTATATTCACGAGAGGCGCCATCATGGCCGATTTTGGGGATTGGGTCGTGACAGTACCCGCACTCACTAGGGTTGTGCAGACTCTGGATGGGCTTCTTCCGCCCAAGCATAAATCAATCAGGTCATTGGTCGCATTCAATCATGAATCAGAAATAACATGTTGCGGCGTGCAGCCCAATCCCAAAAATATCCTCACAAATCAGGCCCTCGGCCTCACTCAGTCATAAATTTCTCAAGACACTCAAGCTATCAATAAAAATAAGGTACTCAGACTCTGCCCGAAATAACATTTTTATATGCATCAAAGTAGAGTAATAAGTCTGAGTTATGAAATCAATAAATATAACATGATTGAGTATAGATTTTCAACCAAAATGGTGTGTAACGACCCGGTCGATCGTTTCATGAATTACCGCTCCATTTCCCCTATTTCTACCTCTTTATATGTTGTTCACCTATATTTTATCGCATCGGGTTGGTTAGTTTGGGTTCGAAGTGGGTTTGTAGAGAAATGAGACACTTAGTCTCTTAAGTTGGCCTTTTAGTAGGAAAAGTTAATCGAAAGTTAAAATATGAGTAAGCGATCTTGGAATTTGGTTTTTACGATTGAGATAGCTTCGGAAGGTGATTTGAAACTTAGAAGCAAGATCGGAATGGGTTTTGGAGGTCCAGGGAAGATTTAGGCTTTAATTGGCGAAATTGAAATTTTGGCGTTTTTCGGTTGGTGGTGGAGATTTTGATATCGGGGTCGGAATGGAATTCTGAAAATTGGAGTAGGTCTGTTTGTGTTATTTGGGACGTGTGTGTAAAGTTTCAGGTCATTCAGACGAGGTTTGATGGACTTTTTGATCGAAAGCAAAATTTGGAAGTTTTGAAATTCTTAGGCTTGAATCCGATGATGATTTGATGTTTTGATGTTGTTTTAAGCATTTCGAAGGTTGGAACAAGTTTTAATGATGATATGGGATGTGTTGACATATTTATTTTAGGTTTTGAGGTCCTCGGGTGAGTTTCGGGTGGTTAACAGATCAAATCCTTGTTTTTAGAAGTTACAAATTTCTTCAGTTATGTGTTGCAGAGATTTGGCCTTCGCATTCGCGAAGGATGTGAAGTGAGGCAGGATAATTTCCCTTCGCGTTCACGATATTGGTCCCCTTTTTACGAAGGGTGAGGCAGACTATGCATCACGAACACGAAGTAGGTCCCGTGTTCGCGTAGAGTAATTGGAGCAGTTAGGTCCCCAAGATTTTGTGCTTCGCGTTCGCGTAGGTATAGCCACGTTCTTGAAGGCTTGGACTGTTGAAGTATCGTGTTCATGTGGGGTATTCCATGTTCGCAAAGGAGGAATAATTGGTCAATTTTTTTTTGTGCTTTGCGAATGCGCCGCTTTGACCGCGTTCATAAAGAAGGAAATTTCACCTGTGCAGAATGTTTAAATGGTTGCCTTCGCTATTCTTGGTCTATTCCACCATTTGTTGAGCGTTTTTGAAGTTTTTTGAGAGGTATTGAAGAGGGAATCGAAGGGAAACACTTGGAGGTAAGATTTTGGAATTCAATACTCGATTCTATGATGATTTCTAGCTAATTAGACGTGAAATTTGTGGAATTTAAAGCCTAAAACTGGGGGAATTAGGGCTTGAAATTGGAGATTGTGATTTGAGGATTGGAGGGGTCGTTTGTAGCCGGATTTTGGTGTATTTGGTATGTATGAACTCATGAGAGTGTGAGGATTCTAGTTTTTTTATTTTTATCAGAATTCGAGATGTGGGCCCGGGGGTCGGTTTTGGCCAATTTCGGGATTCTTGGTGTAAATTGGTTATTTTTGAGTGGGCTTTGTTCCATTAGCATATTTTGATGGTATGAATCTGTTTTGGTTAGATTTGGAGAATTCAGAGGCCGGGTCGAGAGGCAAAGGCATTGTGGGCTAGAGTTTGGACTAGATTGAGGTAATTAATGATGGTAAATGATGTCTAGAGGGTATGAAACCCCGAATTTCACATTGTTGTGCTACTTTAAGGTGACGCACACGCTAGATGACGAGCGTGGGGTCATGCACCATTGGGGATTGTGATTTAGGCTGTCCCATATGACTGTTAAGTCGCATATTTGATTGAAAACTGTTTGATATCATTGTGTTTTAAGAAGTATTACCATGTTTTGGACTGAATGCCATATTTGGGCCTCATGCAAACTTTTTTGGACCTTTAGGGGATTTTTGCTACAATTCCTCATTGTTTTGACTTCATATTTGTACTCAGTCATGTTGTATTCTATTATTTTCATAACTCAGCCGTGTTTACTCCATTTTTTATATTTTAAATGATATTTTAGGCCAAGCCTCATGTTTTACTGTTGCCCGAATGGCTTGAGAGGATTCTGACCGAGTGAGGCCGAGGGCCTGTGTTGTGAAGATTTTTATGGGATCGGGCTGCATTCCGCAGCATGTGTACTGATTGTGATATATGAGATGCTGAGGGCCTGATTTGTTATGCCACGAGATGGCTTATGATAGCGCTTGGGCTATAGGAGTCCCTCTGGAGTCTGAACATCCCCAGTGAGCACGGGTACCCAATGTGCGATGTGATACTGCGCAAGGGGATGATGTTGTTTCATGTTGTTGCCCGAGGGGCTGATTACGAGTAATTGTGAGGTATCCCGAGGTGCTGGTTTCTGTTGATATTTTTCCCGAGGGGCTGTTTATGATTTTATCACTTTTACTCACTGTTTTCATCACTCGTTTGAAACTATTGAAAGAGGTTTTAAAATGGTCTTACTGAACTGAGTTGTTTTACGAGTTTTATTGCTTTACTGCATTATTCTGGACAAATATTATTTTTTTGTAGCGTTATGACATGGTTTGCATGTTTTCTTACTACTCAACTGCCTTTACTTTTATTACTTAATGAGTTGGCATAATGACATTACTCCCTGCACCTTATGTGCAGATCCAGGAGTCACGGGTGCTGATCAGCCTTCAAGCAAGTCTCTGGAGTTGACTAGGTAGTTGCTTGGTGTTCGCAGCCCAGTGCTTCTCCTTCCTATCTTATTCAGCTTTGTTTTAACATTTTTGTTTCAGACTATTTTGTCCTTCTTATTCCTAGACGAGTTGTAGTTGCTCATATCTAATGACACCCTGATGTCGGGCTATGTTATATTTCCGCATTGTCTATTTTAACTTATATTATGGGATTTTAGCTAATTAATAGCTTTAAATGACTTATTATAAATTTCTAGTTGGTTGTGGGGTTTGTGTCAGCTGGCCTATTTTCACTATAGGCGCCATCACGACCAGGTCCGTTTTTGGGTTGTGACAGAGTTGGTATCAGAGCCTTGGTTACATAGGTATCACAAGTCATTAGCGCGTTTAGTAGAGTCTCGTGGATCGGTATGGAGACGTCTGTACTTATCCTCGGGAGGTTGTAGAACCTTTAGGAAAAACATCATATTTTTGAATTCCTGCCATGCGAATTAGTTGATTCCAGTATTAAACTTCTATTGTTATATTCTCTCATAGATAGTGAGGACATGTGCTACCGGTCAGGATGGACGACCACCAGTACCACCAGCTAGGGCCACTAGAGGACAAGGACGTCATTGAGGACGTTCTAGGGGCAGAGTTGTAGCCCGTACAGCAGCTAGGGCAGCACCTGCAGATCCACCAGCCGCCCTAGTTCATGATCAGGTCCCAGTTTTGGACGCTCCAGCAGCACCACTTTAGGCAGCGGCGGTGCCTATTGTGATTCTAGGCCTTCAGGAAGCCCTGGCCTAGATTCTATCAGTATGCACTGGCCTAGCTCAGGCACTCTCAGTTACTACAACCGCAACTACTTCTTAGGCTGGGGGAGGCACTCAGACTCCCGCCGCTCGCACACCTGATCATGTTGTGCAGGGACTTTAGACACTGGAGGCACCTCTAGCCTAGCCGGTTGAAGCTACTCAGGACTATGTAGCTCCTCTTATGCCAGAGGATGAGAAGCGCAGATTGGAGAGGCTTGGTAGACTTCAGCCTCCGACTTTTTATGGTGCATAGGGCGAGGATGCCTAGGCTTTCATGGACAAGTGTCAGATGATGGTTCAAACTATAGGTATTCTGGAGACCAGTGGGGTATTATTCACTACTTTTCTGTTCTCAGGGGCTGCACGTAAATGGTGGGAGGCTTACGAGAGGCTTAGGCCGATTGACACAATGCCCGTTTCTTAGCAACAATCGTTCATTCTCTTCCTGGAGAACTTTGTACATGAGTCTTGTTGAGAGGAGCTGCGCAGGCAGTTCGAGAAGCTTTATTAGGGTGATAGATCTTTTACACAGTATGAGATATGGTTCTCTACGTTGGCTCGTCATGCGTTCTGGTTGGTTCCCACACATCGAGAGAGGATTAGGAGGTTTATAGATGGCCTCGTTTTTCAGCTTCTCTTGCTTATGGCCAGAGAGAGAGTATCTGGTGCTACCTTCGATGAGGTTGTTGACATAGCTTGATAGATTGAGATGGTTTGTGGTTAGGAGAGGTTTGAACGGGAGTCTAAGAGGCCTCGTGGTCCGGGTGGATTCAGTGATACTCCTCATGGGCGTCAGTTTCATCACGGCAGAGGCCGTCCATTCAGGCATGCTCAGTCAGCTCACCCAAGTTATCGTGGGGAATCATCGAGCCATAGTTCTCATAGTTCTCCTCAGGGCCATTCATCACTCAGTGCCCTTCCAGCCCAGAGTTCATCCCATGCTCCATCAGTTCAGGGCTCTTCTATGTCAGGTTCTTCTCCTAGTCATCTCGGTGCTATAGGTTCCTTTCAATCCCCGTCTCCAGCACCGTGGGGTTGTTATGAGTGTGGAGAGTTGGGTCACATGTGGAGGTAGTGTCCTCGTTGTCTTGGGGGTTCATCTAAGTAGAGTAGTCAGCCATCAACTTCAGCACCAATTACTTCACCACCCACCTAGCCATCTTGGGGTGAAGGATAGTCAGCTAGGGGTCACCCTAGAGGGGAAAGTGGATTAGGTGGTAGTTAGGTCCATTTCTATACACTCCCAGCTAGACCCGATGCTATTGTTCCAAATGTTATGATTATAGGTATTGTCTCAGTCTGCCATAGAGATGCCTCTGTGTTATTTGATCCTGGTTCCACTTTTTCATATGTGTGATCATATTTTTCTTGATATTTGGATACTCCCCGTGAGTCTCTTATTTCTTTTGTTCGTGTATCTACCTCGGTGAGCGATACTATTATTGTGGACCGTTAGTACCTATCGTGTGTGGTGACTATTTGGGGTTTGGAGACCCGAGTGGACCTTTCGTTGCTTTGTATGGTGGACTGTGATCTGATATTGGGCATGGATTGGCTATCTCTGTATTGTGCTATATTGGACTGTCATACTAAGATAGTGACATTGTCTATGCCGGGTGTGCCACGGATTGAGTGGTGAGGCTCAACTGATTTTGTCCCCAATAGGGTGATTCCGTTCCTAAAGGACCAGCGGATGGTTGGGAAAGGTTGTCTTTCATACTTAGCCTTTGTAGGGACATTAGTGTAGAGACTCCTAGTATTGATTTTGTTCCTGTACTGAGGGATTTTCCCGTTGTGTTCCCTACAGACCTGCCGGGCATGCCACCGGACAAGGATATTGATTTGGTGTCAGGAGCTCGACCCATTTCTATTCCACTATATCATATGGCACCAGCGAAGTTGACGGAGTTGAAGGAGAAACTTTAAGAACTCCTTGATAAGGTATGTATTCGGTCGAGTGTGTCGCCTTGGGGTGCGCATATTCTATTCGTGAATAAGAAGGATGGCACGATAAGGATATGCATTGACTACAGGCAATTGAACAAAGTTACAATCAAGAACATGTATCCTTTTCCTCGTATCGATGATTTATTTGACCAGCTTCAGGGAGCGAGGGTGTTCTCCAAGATTGATCTCCGTTCAGGTTATCACCAGTTGAAGATTAGGGATGCAGATATTCTTAAGTAATCTTTCAGGACCCTCTATGGTCATTTTAAGTTCCATGTGATGTCTTTTGGGCTGACCAATGGCCCAGCAACGTTCATGAATTTGATGAATAGCATGTTTCGGCCTTACATCTACTCGATCATGATCGTATTCATTGATGATATTTTGGTGTACTCACATAGTCATGAGGAGCATGCAGAGCATTTATGAGTTGTGTTGAACAGGTTGAGGTAGGAAAACCTTTATTCAAAGTTCTCCAAGTGTGAGTTTTGGCATAGTTTAGTGGCTTTCTTGGGGCACGTGGTGTCCAGTTTGGGTATTTAGGTTGATCTGAAGAAGATAGAGGCGGTTCAGAGTTGGCCCAAACCATCCCCAGCCACAGAAATTCACAACGTTCTTAGTTTGGCAGGTTAATATCGTCTGTTTGTTCAGGTATTTTTATCTACAGCATTACCCTTGACCAAACTGACTCAAAAAGGTGCTCCATTCAGGTGGTCGGACGAGTGTGAGACGAGCTTTCAGAAGCTCAAACTGCCTTGTCCATAGCTCCAGTGTTAGTATTGCCATCAGCTTCAGATTAATACACAGTGTATTGTGATGCTTTGAGAGTTGGTATTGCTTGTGTGTTGATGCAAGAGGGTAGAGTGATTGCTTATGCTTCTCGTCAGTTGAAGCTCCATGAGAAGAACTAACATGTTCATGATTTGGAGTTGCCTTCCATTGTTCACGCATTGAAGATTTGGAGCTATTATCTTTATGGTGTGTCTTGTAAAGTGTTTATTGATCATTGTAGCCTCCGTCACTTGTTCAAGAAGAAGGATCTCAATTTGAGGCAGCGGAGATGGTTAGAACTGCTGAAGGATTATGATATTACTATGTTGTACCATCTGGGGAAGGCCAATATAGTGGCTGATGCCTTGAGTAAGAAGGAGGTGAGCATGGGCAGTCTTTCATTTAGTCCTGTTAGGGAGAGAACTCTTGCAATTGATGTTCAGGCCTTGGCCAATCGGTTCGTGAGGTTGGATATTTCAGAGCCTAGTCGAGTCTTAGCTTGTGTGGTTTTTCGGTCTTCCTTATTTGATTGTATCAGAGAGCGCCAGTATGATGATCCTCATTTGCTTGTCCTTAAGGATAGAGTTTAGCACGATGATGCCAGAGATGTGACTATTAGCAATGATAGAGTTTTGAGGATGCAGGGACGGATATGCGTGCACAATGTAGATGGGCAGAAGGGATTTGATTTTGGAGGAGGACTATATAGCTCGCAGTATTCCATCCATTCGGGCACCGCGAAGATGTACCAGGATCCGAGATAACATTATTGGTTAATGAGAATGAAGAATGATATTATGGGATTTGTAGCTCGGTGTCTTAATTGTCAGCAGGTGAAATATGAGCATCAGAGATAAGGTGGCCTTTCTTCAACAGATAGATATTCCATAGTGGAAGTGGGAGCGGATCACCATGGATTTTGTAGTTGGACTCACACGGACTTTGAAGAATTTCGATGCTATTTGGGTGATTGTGGATTGGTTGGAAGAGATATATATTTGAGATATTGTTTGTTTGCATGGTGTCCAAGTTTCCATCATTTCAGATAGAGGTACTCAGTTTACTCTGCAGTTATGGAGAGCAGTGCAGAGAGAGTTGGGTACTCAGGTTGAGCTGAGCACAACTTTTCACCCTCAAACAGACGGGTAGTCCGAGCGCACTATTTAGGTATTGGAGGACATGTTGCACACTTGTGTCATTGATTTCGGTTGTTCATGGGATCAATTTCTACCGCTCGCGGAGTTATCTTATAACAACAATTATTAGTCGAGTATTCAGATGGCTCCATATGAGGCTTTGCATGAGTAGATCTTTAGTTGGTTGGTTTGAGCTGGGTGAGGCTAGGCTTTTGGGTACAAATTTGGTACAGGATGCTTTGGACAAGGTGAAGGTGATTCAGGAGCGGCTATGTGTACCGCAGTTGAGACAAAAGAGTTATGCTAATAGGAAGGTTCGTGATGTGTCTTACATGGTTGGGGAGAAGGTTCTATTGAAGGTTTCACCCATGAAGGGTTTTATGAGATTTGGAACAAAGGAAAATTGAGTCCTCGGTTCATTGGGCCTTTTGAGGTGCTTAAGAGGATCGGGGAGGTGGCTTATGAGCTTGCTTTGCCACCCAGATTGTTGAGTGTGCATACGATATTTCATGTGTCTATGCGCGGGAAGTATATTTGCAATCTGTCTCATTTTTTGGAGGTCATCATGGTTCAGTTAGATGATGATTTGACTTATAATGTGGAGCCCGTGGCTATTTTGGAGCGTCATGTTCGAAAGTTGAGATCAAAGGATATAGCTTCATTGAAAGAGCAGTGGAGAGGTCGGTCCCTAGAGGAGGCTACCTGGGAGACTGAGTGGTAGATGCGAAGTAGATATCCTCACCTATTTGAGGCTTCAGGTATATTTATTGACTTGTTCGAGGACGAACATTTGTTTAACAGGGGGAGGATTTAACGACCCAGCCAGTCATTTCATGAATTATCGCTCAATTTCCCCCATTTTTGCTTCTTTATATGTTTTAAGTTGTATTTGATCGCATCGTGTTGGTTAGTTTGGGTTCGGAGTGGTTTTGTAGAGAAATGAGACTCCTAGTCTCTTAAGTTGGCCTTTTAGTTGGAAAAGTCAACTAGAAGTTGAATTGTTAGTAAACGATCTCAGAATTTAGTTTTTATGATTCAGATAGCTTTGGGAGGTGACTTAGGACTTAGAAGCGTGATCGGAATGGATTTTGGAGTTCTGGGATAGATTTAGGCTTGAATTGGAGAAATTGGAATTTTGGCTTTTTCCAATTGGTAGTGGAGATTTTGATATCGGGGTCGGAATGGAATTCCGGAAATTGGAGTAGGTCCATTGTGTCATTTGAGACATGTGTGTAAAATTTTAGGTCATTCAGACGAGGTTTGATGGAATTTTTTATCCAAAGAGAAATTTGGAAGTTTTTGATTTCTTAGGCTTGAATTAGATGATGATTTGATGTCTCGATGTTGTTTTGAGCGTTACAATGGTTAGAACAAATTCGAATTGTGTTATGGGATGTGTTGGCATGTTTGGTTGAGGTCTTAAGGGCCTCAGGTGAGTTTCTGGTGGTTAACGAATCACATCTTTGTTTTTAGAAGGTATAGATTTCTTCAATTCTGTGTTATAGATATTTGGCCTTTGCGTTTGCGAGAGGGCTCACACCTTCGCGAAGGGATGGGAAGTGAGGCAGAAGAATTTTCCTTTGAGTTCGTGATGTTGGTCCCGCATTCGCGAGGGGTGAGGCAGAGTATGCGTCGCTAACACAAAGTAGGTGATGCATTCTCTTAGAGTAATTGGAGCAACTGGATCCCCAAGATTTTGTGCTTCACATTCGCATAGGTATAACCGCGTTTGGTAGGCTTGGACTCTTGAAGCATCACATTCGCGTGGGGTATGCCACATTCATGAAGGAGGAATAATCGGTCAATGATTTTTTGTGCTTCACGAATGTGAGGCTTTGACCGCGTTCGCAAAAAAGGAAAATTCACCTGGGCAGAATGTTTAAATAGTTGCCTTCGCGATTCTTGGTCTATTTCCACCATTTGTTGAGCGGTTTTGGAGCTTTTTAAGAGGGATTGAAGAGGGAATCGAATGGAAAAATTTGGAGGTATGATTATTGAACTCAATACTCGATTCTATGATGATTTCTAACTAATTAGACGTGAAATTTGTGGGATTTAAAGCCTAAAATAGGGGGGATTAGGGCTTGAAATTGGAGGTTTTTATTTGAGGATTTGAGTGGTTGTTTGTGGTCGGATTTTGGTGTATTTGGTATGTATGAACTTGTGAGAGTGTGAGGATTCTAGTCTTTTGATTTTTATTGGAACCCGAGACGTGGGCTCGGGGGGTCGGGTTTGGCAAATTTCGGGATTCTTGGTGTAACTTGGTTATTTTCGAGTGGGTTTTGTTCCTCTACATATTTTGATGGTATGAATCTGTTTTTGTTTAGATTTGGAGCATTTGGAGGCTGAGTCGAGAGCCAAAGCATCGCTGGCTAGAGTTTGGACCGGATTGAGGTAAGTTATGGTTGAAAATGTTGTCCTGAGGGTATGACACCCCAGATTTCACATCGTTGTGATACTTTGAGTTGACGCACATGCTAGATAACAAGTGTGGGGTCGTGCAGCATTGGGGATTTTGACTTAGTCCATCCCATATGATTGTTAGGTCGCGTATTTAATTGAAAACTGTTTGATATCATTGTGTTTTGGAAAGTATTACCATGTTTTGCATTGAATGCCATATTTGGGCCTCGTGTCAACTGTTTTGGACCCTTAGGAAATTTTTACTACTATTCCTCACTGTTTTGGACCCTTAGGAAATTTTTACTACTATTCCTCACTGTTTTGGCTTCATATTTGTACTCAGTCATGTTGCATTCTACCATTTTCACAACTCAACCGTGTTTACTCCATTTTTGATATTTTAAATGATATTTTGGGCTGAGCATATGTTTTACTGTTGCCCAAGTGTCTTGAGAGGATTCTGACTGAGTGAGGCCGAGGGCTTGTACTGTGAGGATTTATTATGGGATCGGGCAATGCGCCACAACATGTGTACTGATTGTGATATATGAGAGGCCGAGGGCCTGATTTGTTATGCCACGAGATGGCTCGTGATAGTGTTTGGGATATAGGAGCCCTTCCAGAATCTGAACACCCCAGTGAGCATTGGTACCTAGTGTGAGATGTGATACTGCCCGATGGGCTGATATTGTTTCATATTGTTACCCAAGGGGCTGATTACGATTGATTGTGAGGTAGCCCGAGGGGCTGGTTTCTGTTGATATTTTGCCCGAGGGGCTGTTTATAATTTTATCACTTTTACTCACTGTTTTTATAACTTGTTTGAAACTATTGAAAGAGATTTTAAAAAGGTCTTACTAAACTGAGTTGTTTTACGAGTTTTATTTCTTTACTACATTATTCTAGTCATATATTGTTTTGATGTAGTGTTACGGCGTAGTTTACATGTTTTCTTACTGCTCAACTGCCTTTACTTTTATTATGTACTCACATTACTCTCTGCACCTTGTGTGCAGATCCGGGAGTCACGTGTCGTGATAGCGAGTGCTGATCAGCCTTCCAGCAGGTGTCCGGAGTTGACTAGGTAGTTGTTTAGAGTCCGCAACCCAGTGCTTCTCCTTCCTATCTATTCAGCTTTGTTTTAGCATTTTGGTTTCAGACTATGTTGTCCTTTTTATTTCTAGACGCGTTGTAGTTGCTCATGACTGGTGACACCCCAATATCGGGCTGTGTTATGTTTCCGTACTATCTATTTTAACTTATATTATGGAATTTTAGTTAATTAATGGCTTTAAATGACTTATTATAAATTTCTTGTAGGTTGTGGGGTTTGTGTCGGCTAGCCTAGTTTCACGATAGGCGTCATCACGATCGGGTTCATTTTTGAGTCGTGACACAGTGGGAGAATAATAAGAAAAAGGCCCTAAGTGTCTGAGCAGCTGTGGCACGAGGCCCAAATATGGCATTCCGCCCAATTTATTGAAAATCTTTCTAAAACACATAAGTACCATATTGTTTCAGCCAAATACGCAACTTTATATTTGCTACGGTATGGACCAAGTCACAATCTCTAACGTTGCACACCCACACGGCCGTAACCTAGCATGTGTTTCACCTCAAAATAGTAAAATGATACGAAATTTGGGGTTTCATATCCTCATGACTAGATTTACAAGCGTTACATACCTCAAATTGGTCAAATCTCTACTATGCGATGCTCTTTCCCCATGACTAGGCCTTTAAATGCTCCGAACCTATTGACAATCAGTACAATACCATCAATATACGCTACTGGAATAAATTCCACAAAAAAACTATCAATTGAGACAAAATCCCGAAATCCACTCAAACGTGGCCCCCGGGCCGACTTCTCGAAATCCGATAAAAATTACAAAACTAGAAAGCCCATTCACTCACGATTCTACCCATGCCAAATTTATTAAAATCTGACATCAAATGTCCATTCAAATCACCAAAATCATCTCTCCAATTCTCTTCCATTTTCCCTCAATTTCACACCCCATTTTCCAATTTAAATGATGAAAATCAAGACAAAATTATGAAATTTAACCAAAAATGAGTGAAGAACACGTACCCCAATTACTTCTGTAAAAACCCCTTTAAAAATCGCCTCAATCCGAGCTTCATAGCTCCAAAAATGCAAAAATGGCCGAAACCCTCGAAAAAGAGTACTTTATAATCTGCTCAGGCATTTACCCTATGCTATCATTGACAAATTAATGTGATAATTAAGAACAAATTTCTAGCCCTTTTTTACCCTATGCGATCGCGGCCATTCCCCCTCGATCGTGTAGAACAAATTCTTCCAACATCCCTTTCCAACTATTCCAGACATCTTCTAGTATAATGGTCATAAAGTTTTGTATAAAACTCCAAATTACAATTGGTTTAACTTTATAGAAATAAGACATCAAGGGCTACAACTTTTATTTTTGGATTCAAGTTCCTTATAGATTGTGAGGTATAAGCTTCCAAATTCGAGTCAGTGCAACAGAGATTTTACTCTATGCATCGCGGGAAGACTTATGCAATCGCGTAGCACAACTCCATTTTTCCAGATTTTCTCTATGCTAACATGGCCAAATCTTTGGCAACACAGTGTACACACCTAATGTCAAAAACCAGCAACTAGAAATGGCCCCGAAACTCACCCAAGCCCCTCAGGACGCCGTACGAACATAGCAACAAATATCAAAAGCCATGAAACCGCTGTGTAACCTTACCATGCACATACCCAGGGGTTATCCCAAGTCACCCTACTCCATATAGGTCTAATAACACAACAAAATAGAAAATTCATTATTCAACCTAGCCCAGAAGACTTAGAACCAAATTTTTTTCATATCCGAAATTTCCATAAAATCAAAATCTCGCATCTACACAATATGTAAGTCCGAACAAGCTGTATCAAACCATATTCGTAGCCCAATATGTAATCACACGATATACCACATGACTCAAACACTCATAGCAATAACTCTTAATCACAATAGCTACTCAAAACAACCCAATACCGGTAAATAACCTCTTATCAAGCAAAGATTTGTTCTAACACTTTTATAGACTGCCAATGATGAAAGAAGCATGCAATAACTCATAACCATTTATCGAATCAACCAGTTGTGGAATTCCCTCTCATTCGACAAGAACTGTAGCCAATTTTTAAGCCGATCATCGATATTACCATTTTTAAATATACTACAAAAAAATTTGATAGCATCCATTATAGCTCCGAGACCTCATCTTATCAAATAGAAGTTACTCTACTGACATACCATACCAATACTACCCAGAGCCACAAACTGTGAAATCTGTGCACTAGTATGCACCAACCCAAACGTACTGTAACATAGAAAATGATTTCAATGAGAGAACCGT
Organism: Nicotiana glauca; assembly: GCA_026770625.1. Lineage (NCBI taxonomy): Eukaryota > Viridiplantae > Streptophyta > Magnoliopsida > Solanales > Solanaceae > Nicotiana > Nicotiana glauca. Next base: position 259,189 of record MU683106.1, on the reverse strand, counting down.
TACGCAAGCTCAACTAGTACCACCACAATGCAATTCTAATAACCTATCACACATCGTAGAACCAAAACGCACAAATCTAACACAAGGATCATATCCCAATATAAAGTTGCTATAATGGGCATTCCAATCCAAACACTGGTCCACATGAAATACTTCAACCCACCTTGCTCAAAATTAATAACCACGCGCAATTCTAAATCATATCCTCAAAGTGCATTACCATAACCACATAGAAGAGAATGACATAACACTACATAAAATCCCAAAAGAACATAACTAATACACCATCCACCAGCATTACTCAATACTCTTCTCATTTAAATTCTGCTACAAGACCCTAATTGAACCGCACCATATGTGCATATAACAAAAAAATCATAAGTTCTCGTAACGTAGAAGGATAACTCTCAGATCATTTCAGAAGACGAATAAGCTGAAAACCCACTGAACAGAAGTTCCCTTAACAATAGCAGTTCAGAGTCAACAAATCCAACTCGATACGATACACATACCCATATTGGGCCTACCAATGACCCCCAGATTAGCTCTGGTCACTCACGATAAATAAATAACCCTCCACAAGTCCACAATAACTTAATCACAACCATGAAACGATCTACTCATGAGAACTCTATCATGACCTAAGTTCTCCCTCCGTAAACTATTGTGACAGCACCTAGTGTATACGACTAGGTAAGCTAAAAATTTGCGGAAAATGGAAATAAAATACGAAACTAGCAATTTACGAGTAATATAATAAAAACGTTTAAAATACCACTCAGCATTTACAATTTCAGTCTCTTAAACTGAACACAAAACACTCTTAAAATCCGAAATCTCATGAAATCACAAACTACAGAAGTACATAGTGTATCTTAATCTCTAGAAAGTCTAACATGGAAGAAAAATACAGGAAGTCTGTAACTAAAGGAGGAATAGAGAGGGACTTCTAGGTCTTCAGACGTGACATATATACCTCAAAGTCTCTATATTGCCTCGCCTCACTGGAAGTATGGCTAAGAAGTATAACCTGGATCTGCACACGAAAAATATGTGCAAAAAAGGGGCATGAGTACACCATAGTGGCATCTAGTAAGTGCCAAGTCTAACCTCGATCGAATAGTAATGAGGAAGTCAGGGCCCTACTGGTTAAATATATATAACAAAGTAAAATAGTATGAACTGTGACAATATAGTTAAAATACTAACAGTCGTTAAAGAATAAAATCACAAAAAGAATATAACTTAGTACACAAAGATAGCAACAGGGGATCTCCCAGGATATCATCCCGTAGTCCCAAACATAAGTGTTCAGAGGATCTCCCGGAATATCATCTCATAGTCCAAATCGTAAATATCCAATACAGGGGGATCTCCCGGGATATCGTCCCAAATTTCCAATTATAAATGTGCAGGGGGATCTCCCAGAATACCGGTTGTTGATACCCAATTTTTTCCTACAATATTTTTAAAATATATATGTACCTTCAAAACAATGCATTACAATCAATTAATATTTTTCTATAACTTTTGCATTTTTAAGGATTTAATTAATTTATCCCAGTATTTTATTATTTATAAAATTACTAATTTCATTAGAAATGGCTTTATAATCGTATTTTATGACCTAGTTCTACTATTTATATTTATATTAAGCCTTAATTATATTACAAATAGCCACATTTGCATTTTAGGGTTATAATTAAAATGGCTTTGCAGTTATAGCCTATGTATGAATTATTACATTATTTTACTAGAAAATAGCTTTTGATATTTTTAAAAATATCGAGTGATTATTTTAAAATATTTTTCATGCAAAAAATTCATTTTTTATAATTTGTTAATTATTTTATTAATTAATTGGGTATTTAAAAAATAACCCTTTTAATTCCTTTAATTTTTGGACCTAAACCAGACCAAACCCCTTTAAAACATAACCCAATTCATCCCCAGGCCCAAATCTGCCTACCCGACCCAACAACTGTCAGGAGTTTCCACGAAGGCCGTGGAATGATCACATAGCCTTCCATCATCCCAAGAAAATAACCTATATCCCAAACATGTTCGTTCAACCTAAGGATGTTGTAGGATGGGTGCAGCTTTTCAACAATCTAACAGAGGACCAGGTTCAATGGATGTTCGAATGGTTCCCTACCGACGAGTTCATCATCAGATCCAGGGATGTTCCCCACTTGGTCCAGATTGGGTTAAGGGGCATATACCCTTATGCTCCCCTTAGGGTAATGAGACAAGCAAACAGGAGGCAAGTCACATTGTGAGTTGCTAAAATGAGTCACTTTATAGCTGATTTTCAAGGTGACTCCATTCCCTACAAAAATTAAGCACAACACATGTGGCACTTGAAGATCATTATGGAAAAGGATATCATTGAGCCGGACTGATATCATACTGGACACGCGTACTTCTACCCCTCATGGTTAGATTATAACATATGAGGAATATTCAAGCCAAGGGTTGGTCCAAGAAACAGGGTCATAGATGAAGTTGCCGAAGCACATGTAAAGTGTAACAAATTGTGCAAAAGAGTTCACAAGTATAAAGCCGAGCATATGGAGCAACATAAGGCCGACATGGAAATGATCAATGAATGGAAAGAGATGGCTGCTAAATCCAGCGAAAGTCTGGATTATCTAGAGTACAGCTTGATGGAATTGGAAGGAAGAATGAGGACGAGAGCCATCGATTGCCAAAACGCTAAGGGAAACAAAGGAGGACATATGGCAAGGGCATTCTTACTGCTAAACCTGCGTGAACTCGGGGATGTGATCGACAAGAGCATCCATCCTGAAGAAGGTCCTTCTGGGACTAAATAGATTAGGTTTACTTGCTTTTCAAATGTAATAAGACTAGGTGCCATTAGTGACTTATCTTATTTTGTGTCGTTTTGAGTCATCTATTTTTACATTAATGAAATTAGGCAATTATTGGCACTGAATTTCTCCAAATCTATTTGTCGCTAGGCCTACCTCGGGCACAATGAGGCTCCCAAATTAGGACGTGAATTTACATTCCCGCAATATGTGTTTAAATACTGCAAACTTTTTAGAACCCTTACTGACTTGTTTACATTTTTTTATTTATTTTTTATTATTCCCATCCCTTAAGGTTGGTTCGCACATACTGGTATCATCAGCTTATCACACCAGATCTAGAGGCCTTCCTCCTCCCCCTCTAAGTAATACGAGAAGCAAAGGAAAGGCTAAGATGGATGACTTAAGTGGTATTCGAAAGGAAAATGCGGAGAATGAAGAAACATCAGACTGTCAGAGTACTCCGACACCAAATGACTTGGTTTTGCAGTTGGAACAAAAGATACTAGAGTTACAAGGAGAACTGAGCAGGTCCGCAACTTAGAAAACCTATCCCTCACCCTGAACGTCCCCGACATCAATCAACAAAATACCAAAAACCCAGCACCTCCCCAAAATATGGCAAACCAACATCCATAAAATCCTCCCGCACCCCATCAATATGCAACTCCACCTCAAAATCCCAATCCTTTACCAATACCAACTCCACTACAACACTATCATCAACCAATCCAGTACCCACAAGCCACTAGCTATCACACTCCTCAAAACACACCACAACCCATTCCTGACCCTCAAAACTCAACCAACGACCACTACTACACCTAAGTCCCTAGCACTCACCAAAACAACCCTATATATGTGGAAACCATACGTCACTCTACTCAACCAATCTCTTATACACCAGAATCCGTTGAGAAGGACCTGCTCATCAAGAACATGGACGAGGAACTCAAGAAATTGACAAGTCGAGTTCAGGGTGTCGAAGGAGGCAAATGGGTAGAAGATCTGAATTATGAGGATTTGTGCATACAACCAGACGTGGAACTGCCGAAGGATTACAAACCTCCCAAGTTCAAAATGTTTGATAGAACAGGTGATCTCAAGGTTCATTTGAGAACTTACTGTGACAAGCTCGTAAGGGTCGAAAAAGATGAAAGGATCCGAATGAAGCTCTTCATGAGAAGTCTTACTGGAGATGCCATGTCCTGGTACATAAACCAGAACCCTAAGAAGTGGGACAACTAGGTAAGCATGGCATCAGAATTTATGGACCGGTTCAGGTTCAATATGGAGAATGCACTGAATGTCTTCTACATACAAAATTTAAAGAAGAAGCCAACTAAGACTTTTCGTAAGTATGCTACTCGGTGGAGGGCAGAAGCAGCCAAGGTCAGACCAGTACTAGAAGAAGAAAAAATGAACAAGTTCTTTGTCACGGCACATGACCCACAGTATTATGAAAGGTTAATGGTCATTGAGAATCATAAGTTCTCCGATATCATCAATCTCAGAGAATGGATTGAAGAAGTTATCAAAAGAGGGATGGTGACAAATTTCGAGGCACTACATGCCATGAACTAATCATTACAATTAGGTGACATATCAAAGAAAAGAGAAGTGGGGGCAGTAATAGTGGCTCAAGGCCCAAAATCTCCGCTCACATACCAACTACCTCCAACCACATACCAAAAACCTCCACCTACATTATGATGACCCGGCCCATCGTCATGTGAGTTACTGCCCTATTTTCCCCCATATTATATTGCTCTATGCTTCAATATCAGTATTTGAGTTGATCAGGTAGAATTTGATTAGTTTTAGTTGGAAATGAGGCACTTAACCTCTTAGAGGGGAGCTTATTTTGGAAAAGTTAACCGGAAGTTGACTATATAGTTAAAGGGCTCGGATGTGAATTCTGGTGATTTGGTTAGCTTTGGGGGATGATTTGTGACTTAGGACTGCGATTGGAATTGAATCTGGAGGTCCGGTGTAGAATTAGACTTGAATTGGCGAAGTTTGAATTTTGGCGAATTCTGGTTGATAGGCGAGACTTTGATCCGAGGGTCGGAATGGAATTTCGAGAGTTGTTTTAGCTTCATTAGGTGATTTTGGATATGTGTGAAAATTTCAGGTCATTCAGACATCATTTGGTCGATTTTTTGTTCCAATGTGAGTTTCAGAAGTTTGAAGAAAACTTAGGCTTGAATCCATGGTGAATGGATAATTTTTGGATTGTTTGACGTGTTTAGATGATTGGAACAAGTTTGTATGATGTTTTGGGGTATGTTGGTGTTTTTTGTTGAGTTCACGGGGGCCTCGGGGTGATTTCGGGTGATCAACGGAAGGATATTGGTCATGGTGAGTTGCAAAAAATGCAACAGCAAATGCAGGCATAATTTAACCTTTGTGTTTGCATAGGTCCAGTCGCGTTCGCGTAGGTGTAAGTTCTTGGCCTTTGCGTTCTCTTGGCATAGGCCGCGTTCGCGTAGGACTGATTCTATTGGTCATCGCGTTCGCTGGTGGGACCCCACGTTCGTGTAGAAGGAGTTTGGGGGCCCCTATTCAATGCTCTTCGCGTTCGCGGCGTGGAAGACGCGTTCGCGTAGTGGGGCCTGGCGATGCATCGCATTCGTGGGATGGGCTCTGCGCTCGCGTAGAGTAAAGTGGACCAGTGGAATTTTTGGCCATCGCAAATGTGATGGGGCCATCGCATTTGCGTATAAGGAATTATCAGCTGGCAGAAGGGTTTTTAATATCATTTCATCCACGGCCCATTTGTTATTTCCACCATTTTTGAACAACCCCAAGAGCTTTTAGGTAGAAATTGAAGAGAGTTTTGACGGGAATCGACTGGAGGTAAGTCTCGTGACCTAGAAATGCTATTTTATTGAAGAATCTACCTTTGATTGTTGGAAAATTGGGTGAAATATTGAAGAACTAGGGCTTGGGTTTTTAAATGAGGAATTGGGATTTGAGGGAGAATTTGGACTCTAATTTTGGTAAATTTTATATGTACGGACTCGTGGTGAGACGAGGAATCCGGTGATATAAATTTCGTAATTTTTTGAGAAGTGGGCCCGAGGCTCGGGTTTTGCCAACTTCGTGATTTTTGGTTTTTTTTGAATTCTTTCTATTGGGCTATGTTCCATTAGCCTATTGTAATGTATTCGTTATGGTTTTGGCCAGATTCGACGCGCGAAGAGGTTGATTCGCGAGGAAAGGGCATTGCGAGCTAGACTTCTGGCCGGTTTGAGGTGAGTAATAGATGTAGATGATGACCTGAGGGTTTGAAACCCCGGTATATCACACTGTGACACTATATTAAGGCGAGATACGTACTCTATGAGGAGTGCAGGGTAGTTTGTGATTGGGGACTATGGCTTTGTCCGTCCCGAGTGATTCATACTGCATTCGTGACTAGAAATTATTAGTAAACATCCTACTTGGATTTTTTATGATATATCTGGGCCTTGTGCCGATTATTTGAATCCCTTAGGGATTATTATCTCTGCTTCCATGATGCTTAGCATGTCATATGATTTTAGTCCTGTGTTAAACATTGTTTCGAAATGCTTAGTCACATTCCTAAAGTTTTAAGAGCTTAAACTATATTTCCCTAATAATTGATACTGAGGACTATACCCTGACTTTGGTGTGTGGCTCACATGCATATCCTAGACTGAGTGTGGATCGGGTTGCACGCCGCAATGATGATACGATGATATTGCGCTTGGGTTGTAGGAGCCCCTCCGGAGTCTGAACCCCCACAGTGAGCGTGGGTACCCAAATGGATCGTGATGCGTGCCGCGGCGGTCATATGCATTGCATTGCATTCATACATTGATATTTGTCTGTCATTGTCTTGTTGCCATTTTCACCGTTAATTGTGCTAAACTTTTCTCTGTAGCTTTACATTGTGGTATTTCGGGTATTCTCATTCTTAGTCATTATATATGCTTATTACTAACTGAGTTGGAAGTACTCATTTTACTTCCTGCACCATGTGTGCAGATTCAGGTGTTCCGGAGGTTTAGTAGCGTTGTTGCTACTCTCCAGATTATCTTAGGAGTTGTCGAGGTAGCTGCCTGGCGTCCGCAGCACCCGACTTCTCCCCCTTATCCATTTATATTTCCGCATCCTAGACTTATGTATTTTGAGAATTTATTACTCAGTTGTATTTAGAGGCTCTAGACTCGTGACCCCAGATCTTTTAGGAGTTATATTGGTATTACTATGGCTTTCCGTATTGTTTCTATCTATTTTCAGGATTATTAATCTTGCTAACTGTTATAAATATCTAATTAACTGGTGATGAGTTTTCATTCTCGGGTTGGGAGTGTTACAATGGTCGGGTTTGCCTACCAATTGTGTTGGGCGCCATCACGACCAGGGTTGGGGTCGTGACATACATGCCAACCCTTACCTCCTAGATATTCTAAACCCACCACCACCTATTATACTTATAACACCCATCCAACCAACCTACTATCACTCACCTCTAACTCATCCAAATTACTAGAAACCCCGACCTAAATTTAATCGCAAACCACCCATACAATACACCGCTATTGCTAAATCCATCGACCAGTTGTACGAATGGTTGAAGGCTGCTGGTTATGTCACTTATATTCCTGCTGTGGTAGTGGAGAACTCATGTCAATGGGTCAACCCAAACAAAACCCGTGCATATCATTCCGGTATGAAGGGGCACACCATTAACGAGTGCGGAGCATTGAAAGATAAGATCCAGACATTGATTGATAACAAGATCATACATGCAAAGGAAGTTGCACCTATCTTCTGCAACAACCATCTCCCGGATCATCAGGGTGATGGGGTCCATGTTATATAGACGGATGAAGAATGGGATCCTGAGAGGTCAATCGGGCTTATTCGGGAAGATGATGACTTTCAACCTGCAGTCACACTCACTTATTGTGGTGCAGATACAGCCATCAGTTGAGGCTGAGGTAACCACATCAGTTCCATTTAAGGTAGAGGTAGCTCTACCTACAGCCACACTTGTTCCATTTGAGGTAGAAGTGGCCACACCTTTCATAGTGATAGTATCAACCATACGTCCTTTCAATTCCGAGGCCATACCTTGGGATTATGTTGCCGAAGCTAGGCGAAAAGTAAAAGCAAAGGTGGAAGAATCTGGTGCTGCACAGGGAATGACCACATCGGGAAGGATCTATACACCCGAACACTTGGGATATTCAAGCAAGGAGGCTGATACCAAGCAGCTTGTCATTAAAACAGGACCGGATGATCTTTAGAGAAAATTACAGCCGAGGGAATACTCTATTGTCGATCATTTGAACAAAACCCCCGCCCAGATATCCATCTTATAATTATTGCAAAATTCGGAGGTGCACAAGAATGCTTTGATGAAGGTGTTGATCGAAGCTTATGTGCCCAACAATATCATATACGGAGAAATGGCAAACATGGTAGGGCAGGTGCAAAAAAGTCATAAGACTACCTTCTACGAGGATGAATTACCGCCCAAAGGTTTATGCCACAACCGGGCACTGCACATCACGGTACAGTTTGAAGATAAATTCATTGCCAGGGTCCTAATAGAGGGAGGTTCAAGCCTCAACATTTGTCCGTTGACTACTCTGAAAATATTGGGCAAAGGTTTTCATGAGATACGGGCATGAAGTATGAACGTGAAAGCCTTTGATGGGTCTCAAAGGTCCACAATTGGGGAGATTAATCTTTGTCTAGAGATAGGGCCAACTTGGTTCGATGTTGAATTCCAAGTGCTTGACATATCCGCTACATACAATCTTCTGTTGGGTCGACCTTGGATACAAGCCACTGGGGCTATGGCTTCCACACTACGCCAGGCCGTGAAGTTCGAATGGAACCATCAGAAGCGTTATTATTACTTTTCCTGATGAACCGATGACTGAGACATGTAATGAGACAATGCAACATAAGAATAGTGACTCAGAAGAATAGGATCAAATACCTAAGGAAATTTTTAGAGAGGTAGAGAACTTTGAGAATAAACCTAAGTCCAACCTAGATGAAACCGAAGCAGTAAATGTGGGAGACGTCGAAACCGCCAAGGAGACTCGCGTAAGCATGCACTTATCACAGTCAGAGAACGAGGAGTACATTCGTTTCTTGAAGGAATACGAGGATATCTTTGTATCATCATATGAAGACATGACCGGTCTGAGCACATCTATAGTGACTCGCAAGTTTCCTACCAATCAAATGTGTCCGCCAGTAAAGCAGAAACTCAGAAAGTTCAAACCAGACACGAGTCTAAAAATTAAGGAGGAAGTCACTAAGCAGATCAAAGCCAAAGTCCTTAGGTCAGTTGAATACCCAATCTGGCTAGCCAACATTGTACCAGTTCCCAAAGTCAATTTTCCACTGCTAAATATACGCATCTTGATCGATAATTGTGCCAAGCATGAACTCCAATCCTTTGTAGATTGCTTCGCGGGTTATCACCAGATCTGGATGGATGAAGAAGACGCAGAGAAAATAGCTTTCATCACATCGTGGGGTATATACAGCTACAAGATTATTCCATTTGGTCTAAAGAACGCTGGGGCAACCTACATGAGAGCCATGACAATAATCTTCCATTATATGATACATAAAGAGGTAGAGGTGTATGTTGATAACGTCATCATCAAATCCAAGAGGAATGCAAACATGTAGTAGATTTGAGTAAGTTCTTTGACAGGCTATGGAGGTAAAACCTAAAATTGAACCCGCAAAATGTGCATTTGGGGTTCCTGCAGGAAAGTTGCTGGGATTCATTGTTAGTCGCCGAGGGATCGCGTTGGACCCGTCCAAAGTTAAGAGCAAGAAGGACGTAGTGAGCTTCCTAGGAAGTCTCCAATATATCAGTCACTTTATAGCACAGTCCACGGTTATATGTGAAACCATTTTCAAAATATTGAGGAAAGAAGCCGAAAGTAGTTGGACCGAAGATTGTCAAAAGGCCTTTTACAAAATCAAGGAATACTTGTCCACACCACCAGTCCTAGTACCGCCAGAACTTGGGAGACCTTTGCTACTCTATCTATCTGTAATATATGGAGCTTTCGAATGTGTTTTGGGACAACATGACGAGACAGGAAGAAGGGAGCAAGCCATATACTACTTGAGTAAGAAGTTCACACCTTATGAAGCACAATGCTCTTTGCTAGAATGCACTTATTGTGCTTTAACTTGGACGACTCAGAAATTGAGGCATTATTTTTATGCCTATACCACGTACCTCATATTCAGGATTGACCCTCTAAAGTACATTCTTCAAAAGCCTATGCTGATCGGGAAGTTAGCCAAGTGGAATATACTCTTAAGTGAGTTAGATACTATGTAACTCAGAAGGCGTTCAAAGGACAAGCATTGGCAGACTATATGTGACGACCAGGTCGGTTGTCTTAAGAATTAATACCCCAATCCCCAATTAACTTCTTCCCTCGTGTTTATTTCTGCAATTTTGATTTGTTGGGACATTCAATTTTGACTTTTCGGAGAATTTCGAGACACTTAGTCCCTAAATAAGAACTTAAGTGTTGGAAAGTTGACCGTAGTCGGAGCAGTGTGAAGACGACTCGGAATGGAAATCAGATGGTTCTGTTAGCTCTGTTGGATGATTTTGGGGTTAGGAATATGATCGAATTATGTTTTGGAGGTCTGTAGCTAATTTAGGCATGAAATGCCGAAGGTTGAAATTTTGAAGTTTTCGGCCCAATAGTGACATTTTGACTCGCGGGTCGGCATGGAATTTTGAGAGATGCAATAGTTCTGTCATGTCATTTGGGATGTGTCTGCAAAATTTTAGGTTATTCGGAGATGGTTTGGTTGGGTTTTTGATCAAAAGAGGAATTCAGAAGTTTTTGAAACTTAGGCTTCAATCTGGTGTTTTTTTGGTTGTTTTGATGTTTTGAAGTGTTTTAAAGATCGGTACAAGTTTGAATAAGGTTTTAAGATATGTTGATGCCCTTGGTTGAGGTCCCGAGCACCTCGAGATGAATTCGGATGGTAAATGAAGGAAATTTTGGAGTTGAAGTTGTGCAGCAGCTGTTCTTCTGGTATTTTCGCATCTGCGGTTTGGGAACTGCAGAAGCGGCGTAGAGGAACGTAAAAGCAGATTTTGCCTTTTTCTTCAGAAGCTATAGATGCGATATATTTTCCATTGAAGCGGGACCATAGATGCGGTATATTTTCCGCAGAAGAGGGACCGTAGATGCGACATTTGTTCCACAGAAGTGGGACCGCATATGTGGAAACTACTCGGCATTATTTTAGAAGGGGTTCTACTACTTGTGGGTTTATTTCGACCATTTCTAATCGCTTTTGGAGCTTTTTTAAGGGGATAGAAGAAGAATTCGAGGGGAAACACTTAGAGGTAAGATTCTTGGTCTTAAAACTCATTTATAACGTAAAATCCACCCATTAAATCATGGAATCTAGACCAATAATTGAAGAATTAGGGCTTGGGATTTAAGAGACTTTAAATGAGAATTTGAGGGGCCATTTGGGCACCGATTTCAGTGTTCTTGGTGTGTATGAACTCGTGAGAGTGTGAGGATTATGGAAATATAAGTTTTACCTGATTCCGAGGCATGGGCCTAAGGGGCATTTTGGTCATTTTACCTAATTCTTTGTATTAGCTTAGAATTTCTTTGTAGAATCAGTTACTTGAAGTATTATTTACATTATGCAATTGAATTGAATAAATTTGGGCCATTTTGAGTCGAGTACTCGTGGCAAGAACGTGGTTGCAGGTTGATTATTGAGCTGGTTCGAGGTAATTGGCTTGTCTAACCCTGTATGGGGGACTTTCCCCTTAGGATTGGTATTGTGATAATTGAAATGCCTTGTACGTGAGGCGATGAGTTCGTACTCATGATAATTGTTTAAAATTCAGTTTTCATTAAGTAACTTTAATTGTATTTTTGCATTTTCTATTTATTCTACTTGCACTTTTAAAACATGAAGTTAGTTAGAGAAGCATGTCTAGGTTAGAATTATATATGTTACCTAGTTATGAAGTTTAGTTTATTTTAGTATTTCTTGTGCCATTGTCGTGTGTTTTACTTTGGGACTACGGGACGGCATCCTCGGAGATCACCTACACGCATTTATGATTTGAGCTGAAGTGCGGGATACCGAGAGATCCCAAGCACGTACATTGAGGATACCAAGAGATCCCATCATACATTGAGGATACCAAGAGATCCTCGGGATGCCAAGAGATCCTTATCATACATTGAGGATACTAAGAGATCCCTGTCATACGTTGAGGATAGGTGTGGATATATTCTCCGTATCTCCCGCTCAGTCTCCCAAGTAGCCTCCTCCACAGGCCAACCTCTCCACTACGTTTTCACTAAATCTATTTCCTTTGATCTCAACTTCAGACTTGCCACTCCAAAATAGCCATTGTCTCCACATAATAAGTCAGATCAACATCTAACTGAACCATGCTGAAATCCAAAACATGAAACAGATCACCCATATACTTCTAGAGCATAGAAACATAAAATACCGGATGCACCCCGACAAGTAGGTGGAAAAGCAAGCTCATAAGCCACCTCCCCAATCCTTCAAAGCACCTCAAAAAACCCAAATAACTAAAAGCTCAACTTGCATTTATTCACAAACCTCATAACACCCTTCATTGGTGAAACCTTCAGTAGAACCTTCTCCCCAACCATTTAAAAAACATCATGAACCTTCCTGTCAACATAAATCTTTTGTCTTGACAATGCTGTATGAAGTCTCTCCTAAATCACTTTCACCTTGTTTGAAGCATCTTATTCCAAGTCTGTACCCAAAAGCCTAGCCTTGCCCGACCCAAACAAACCTACTAGAGATCTACGCCACCTCAAATGCAACACCTCATATGAAGCCAGTTGAATACTCGACTGATAATTGTTGTTTTATGCAAACTCCGCGAGCAGTATAAAATGGTCCAATGAACCCCAAAATCAATGACACAAGCGCGTAATATGTCCTCCAATATCTGAATAGTGCTCTCGGACTATCGTTCGTCTGAGCATGAAAAGTTGTGCTCAACTCAACCTGAGTACCCATCTCTCGCTGCACAGCCCTCCAAAATTGCGATATAAACTAAGTACCTCTATCTGAAATGATAGAAATCGGGAAAACATGCGGGCGAGCAATCTCTTGGATATAAATCTCAGCTAACCGCTATGAAAAATAGGTAGTACACATAGGGATGAAGTGTGCGGACTTGGTCATCCGATCCACAATCACCCAAATAGCATCGAACTTCCTCAAAGTCCATGGGAGTACAACTACAAAATTCATGGTGATCCGCTCCCACTTCCACTCTGGAATCTCTATCTGCTGAAGCAATCCACCCGGTCTCTGATTCTCATATTTCATCTACTGACAATTGAGACACCGAGCTACAAACCCCATTATATCCTTATTCATTCTCCTCTACCAATAGTGTTGTCTAAAATCCTGGTACTTCTTCGCGGCACCCGGGTGGATGGAATACTGTGAGCAATGGGCTTACTCCAGAATCAACTCCCATAGCCTATCAACATTGGGCGCACATATCCGGCCATGCATCCTCAATACCACGTCATCACCAGTAGTCACGTCTATTGCATCACTATGTTAAACTCTATCCTTGTGGACAAGAAAATGAGGATCACCATACTGACACTCTCTTATAGGATCAAACAAGGAACACCAAGAAACCACACAAGCTAGGATCCGACTGGGCTCCAAGATATCAAACCTCACAAACCGATTGGCCAAAGCCTGAACATCAATCGCAAAAGGTCTCTCCACAACAGGAATAAATGCCAAACTACCTATATTCACCGTCTTCCTTTCCTAGGAGATACAAAATAGTAATATCATAGTCCTTTAGCAGCTCCATCCATCTCCACTGCCTCTTTGAACAAGTGTTGGAGGCTACGATGATCAGTAAATACCTCGCAAGACACACCATAGAGATAATGCCTCCAAAACTTCAACACATGAACAATGGAAGCCAACTCCAATGTACGGGTCCATATACATCAGTTTATGGTGGGATCAAGATACACGCCACATCAGTTTTAGTGTTTGTGCATCGCTCTTCTATTGTGTAAGTTATTTTGTAGCTTTGCATTTCACTTAAGGATTGGTTATAGCTGGATATTGATAAGTCACTTTAGTTCTGTCATTCCTTGCAAGTTACTACTTTATTTTGTCTTATCCTTCTTTTTGCTTTTATTATACATTGTATGCAGGTTATATGGTAATTACCCCGCCGTAGCCTCATCAGTACCTCCTCAAGGTTAGGCTCGGCACTTACCCATACATGGGGTCAGTTGTAATCAAATTTTTATTGATTGAGTACAATCGACCCTATGTACGGGTAAGTGCGGAGCCTAACCTTGACGAGGTAGAGATGAGGCTACTGTGGGGAAATTGCCATATAACCTAAATATAGTGTATAATAAAAGCAAAAAGAAGGACAAGACAAAATAAAGCAGTAACATGCAAGTCCAGGTATAACCAATCCTTAAGTGAAATAGAAAGCTACAAAATAACTTACACTATAGAAGAACGATACACAAACACATAAAGTGATGTGGCGCGCATCCCGATCCAACCTATATCAATATCAATACGAATATTTACCTTTATCACTCCATATCAATCCACCCTTATTTCTCTTGTTGCGGCTTGCAACCCGATCCCACCATATAATAGCATTTCACCCTTATTCCTCCTCAATATATCACCCTTATTCCTCCTTTTGTGGCGCACAACTCGATCCCACCATATCAGCATCAATTACTCAATAAGTAAAGAAATTACACAATTTAACTCAAAACTCTTCACGTTATTTAAACGTCAAACCAAAGTAAACGAAAAGCTTCTACATTTTGAAACTTCACACAAATAATAATTTCAGCGAAACAAATCCAAAATATACCATTAAACACTGATAAACCAGATTAAGCCAATTATACGAGACAAAGAAATTATGGGGTATCTAATAGCTTCCACAATGAAAAACATTGTTTGACAAATAGTAATTAATCATGGAAATATCAGAAAAACATATAGTAGTTAAGGCAGGGAAAGGCAATGTAAGAAGAACGAGAAGGAAACATGCAAAATAGATAAATTGGCAACGCATAGGTACTCGTCACCTCACCTATACGCCACTCACATGGATTTTTACATAGAAAATAAGCCAAGGGTTCCTAATCCCTCAAGTCAAAGTTAGACAGGACACGTGCCTCGATCTACAAGCCATCCACTGCTCAATTACCATTTTTCCTCTAGATTCAACCTCCAAACTACTCGTATCTAGCAATTATTAACTTAATAACATGAAATATTTCTAAAGGAATCAATTTAAATACATAAATTCATGTTTCCCAACATTTCCCCTGAAAAGACAAAAATCGACCCCGGGCTCGGTTAGTCAAAACTTGAGATTGTAACAAAACCCATTCACCCATTCACCCCTAAGACTGAATATGTAATTAGTTCCGGAATCTGACTCAAAATCAAGGTCTAAATCCCCAATTTGCAAAAATCCCTAATTCTTCAAACAATTCCTAATTTCTGCAAAGTAAGTTAAAGAGTAAAAACCTATGATTTGGTGTTGAATATCCCCTTCAAAACACGCCCTAGGATGAGTTCAAATGAAAGAAATATGAAATTTTGAAGAATCCCCTTTTTCTGGTCTAGTTTTAATTCACTGGACAGGCCTTCTTCGGGTTCACGAAGGGCCTTTCGCGATCGTGAAGCTACGGATCTATTAGCCAATGCATTTGCGAGATACTATTCGCATTCGCGAAGGCTTACCCCCCCCCCCCC
>MU683106.1:204848-217497 GCA_026770625.1 Nicotiana glauca | reverse complement strand
AAATATATATATATATATATATATATATAAATGAATCTACTTAATTTTGATCATATGTTTATTTTGTTGAATTCTCTTAGTGAATAGTTTTCGTACCGACCTAACACATTTGCTTTAGATACTTTATGTTGAGCCCTGGTTCCATGTGGTCTTAATTGTTCAATGGCCCCATCTCTCTTTGTTTAGCCAAATTGTTTTTAATATTTAATCTTAAATGAAGTGATTCATACATTTGGATTTGACAACTGTTGTAAACGTGGACAATTATACATATCCTGAGGTTAGTATCTTAATCCTGATAAACGGACGTCGTTAGCTTCCGTTTTGCCATAACATTTGGAAGTTTTTTTAATTTCGGATTTGTTTTCAAATATCTGTTTCTATAGATTTTAACTATTTTTTGCAATATTTTTTTTAAAAAATCTTTAAATCCCAAAAAAACAACTCTAGAGTAGTTTTTGAAGTTTTTTCCTCAGAAAAATTCAAAGTCTTTTCAAGTAAAATGCATGTCCAACACACTTTAAAAAAATAAATTTTCATCCCATCTTCGAAAACTCATTTTTTTCAAGTTTCGATTAAATATATGTCCAAACGCTAGCATAATTGGCTTAAGAGGGACAATGTTGGTATTTCAAGGTTAAATTTTGGTATCACCCATCTATAAATAAGTG
The DNA here is from genome assembly GCA_026770625.1 of Nicotiana glauca. NCBI lineage: Eukaryota > Viridiplantae > Streptophyta > Magnoliopsida > Solanales > Solanaceae > Nicotiana > Nicotiana glauca. The sequence continues at coordinate 216,826 of MU683106.1, read as the reverse complement.
ATACTTCATTGGAACTTTAATGTGCCTAGCCAAAAATATTATACTATATTTGTATAATATGAAAGTTGCCAAAGTTCTTCACATGAATGAAGGAATTGGAGAGGCTAGCTATGCCACAAATTCTTTGCTTCAGGTGTAACGACCCGACTGGTCGTTTTGTTTCCTATAATTCCGTTTCCCTAAATAAGACTTCATATACTTGCTTTTACTGATTTATGACTTGCGGGAATGATTGGCATACTCACATTACTCCCTGAACCTTGTGTGCAGATCCAAGAGTTGCTGGATGTGCTAGGGAGTGTTGATCTTCATCCACCGTGGATATTTTGGAGTTTGCAAGGTAGCTGCATGTTGATCGTAACCTTTCCCCTCTCCCTCCTATCTTCCTAAAGATAGCATTAGCTTATTTCCAGACTATTTTAGTCTTGTTATATTTAGAACACTTATAGTATTTGCTCATAACTTAGTGACACCCGAGGTCGGGCTTTTATTTCTGCATTTTGATTGTGAATTCATCTTTTTATGGAACATTCAGTATGAGAAATGTTTTTATCTAAAGTTTTATTAAAATGTCGAATTATTTTGGGAATGTGTTGGCTAGCCTGGTTCCATGACAGACGCCATCACGACCGGGTTGATTTTGGAGTCAAGACAGGGTGCTTCTTTGAGAAGGTGTTCATGTGCTAGCAAATCCTTGGTGTTTGAGTATATTAAGCATCAAGTCAGAGTGGGTGACTCTCAATAATGGTTCCAGTGAATTCAACAAAAAGTTAAAGTTCGGTGCCTACGGAATTCGAGACCGTAGTAAGGTTAAGTATCGAGCTTTTGTAGCTGATTATGAAAGGGACTTGGAGTCTTCTGCGGCATAGAATTTGACGAATGGGAGAAAATAACTTCGTACTCATAGAGGAATTATTAGAATGGGTGTACTAGTTGAAGATGCAAATATGCGCATAAGGAGGGTATGAGACGGTTCGTGGATTTTGAGACAATGTGGTCTCGTGAAATGGGGTCACTCAGGATGGGTGCAGATTGAGTTCATTATATTTTGAATGGAGCCATTGTTATTTCTAAGGGAAGTCGAGAGTAAATTAGAATAAGTGGCTAAGTTAGCAATGGTTGAATCGGCATGGTAATGGCAATGATCAGTTCCTCCAGTGTATTAAGTTATACATGTGATTTGTGACGGTACGTGCGAGGCTTAACGGCTGCCGTAATTGCTTTTATTTGGAGGCATTCGAGTATTCTGGCATGTTATATGTAGATGGATCCCGGAAGAGTTATGGTGGTTTAAACCACTACTTGAGGTTGTATCCTCTACGAATATGGGAATTTAGTCACGTGTTGCGATGATTCTTCTAAAACGAGTAAAGTGAAAGTTTTCTCCAAGATGAAGTGTGTATACTATTAATGGTTCAAGAGTTATGATGAAACTCTTGGTTTCTCGTGTTTTGGTAAGATAGGTGCAGTGAGCGGCATGAAATTTGAAAGTTGAGGATCAAGGACGCGGTTCGGTGTTAACAAGAATGTCAAGAGCTCGAGTGAGCAGGAAAAAGGATTCAGATGGTTAAAGTAAGCTGGTATTTTCTTTAGAGTCACCTGAGATCGGTTCCTGGTGTAAGAGGCCTTGCATGTGGATTTTGGATTTTTGATTCGCTTTACAACATTTGTATGGTCGGTGGTACAAATGTGCAGACTTTTTACCCGGTGAGGAAGGTCGTGGGAGCATGACCCACAGGAAGATTGTATAATGTGGCATGTAGTCACTTGATTTATTGAAGATTGAAACCAAGTATAGAGGTTATGGTAAAATTGTAAATGCGAGAGTTTATGCCTAAGAAGCATTCTATTCCTTGGTTGTGGACCGTGTGAGTTTGTTCCAAATTTGTCGGCTGTTCTTATCTGTCATGGAAAATGGTTATGGTGGATCCTTGTAAGATTTTTAGCCTAGTGTGGTACGATCAAAATTAGCTTGACGTCCGTGGATGGACCTAATGTGAATGTAGGCTCTATATCAGGCTAGATATGTCATTTTAGCATAACATTGTATATGGAGGAGTCTTTAGGCCTTGGATGTTATTTATGTCGCCAGTTATTCCATATAATCTCTATCTGCCATGTGGGTTGACGGTATGATTATTCGCACTTGTATCGAGATCCCGTGTAGTTATGGTGTTGCGAGAGCTAGATAGCTCTCGAGATACAGATCATTTATTGCACCTTAGTTGTGCTTGAGTTTCGTAGCATATGGTGATATCTGTCTCCCTAGGATTTCTATTATGCACTTTGCGTGCTTGTGGTTGAAATTTGAGTATTTCGTAGGTATAAGCATTTTAGCTTGATCGGTACTTCCCTATTTATTGTCATGTGTGGATCGGGTGGCATGTCGCCACAGGTATATTTTTGGATCGGGTGGCACGCCACCACGGATATGTTGTTGGGATCGGGTGGTACACCGCTATGGGTATCATGGTTGGATCGGGTTGCACGCTGCAATGGTATTATGTATGAACCGAGTTGCACGTCGTAACAGTGTGATGTTGAGTACAGTTCCCTATATCTATTCTTGTGGGTTTTGTTTCTCATTTCTAAGGAAGGTTCATAACATATTTCCGGTTGTTTAATTACTCACGTTGGTTGAGCAGTTCTTTCCAGAGTTTATTTTCCCTTATGTATCACATTCACATTTGTAGTTGGTTGGCACATTATGGCATCATATGAGATTTTTGGCAATATCTAAGGTGGTTTATTGCATGAGTAGCTTATACTGGGTGAGGCGAGATTATTAGACCTGAGATCAGTGCGATCAAATCTATATGAAGCGTATTAAAGAGCAAATACTATTATTTGGTTCACAATGAGGTAATGGTTCTAGTCAAGAGGAGGAACTCAATGATTTGCTAACTCGGGAGCTGGTTATGAATTTCTACACACCTCTTCTATCGTGGCAGTATTGCGAGCATTGAAACGAGACTTATATGCATCATGGGATGTGTTGTGAACATCAAATTCATGGGATTTCAGCTATTATTATCAGAGGATTTTAGTATGGTCATGTGAATTATGCGGTGCATGGTGTGAATTTAGTAAGAGTATAAAACCACATGTTGGTACATAGCGTAGTGATTGATACGGAGTTTGTATGTTGGAAACATGCCTGGTAGAGAATTTCGGATATTGGAATCTAGCTCTAAGGCTTATTTACCTAAATAAAGGGGAAGATCCTCAAATTGGCTTGAGCTAATGCGCTTAACTGAGTTGTGGTAGCACAGGTAGGTGTACGAGGTTTTAAATGGTAATTTCAGACAACTCCATAGCAGTTCTTAGCACGTTCGCGGACGAAGAATGTTTAAGTAGGAGAAAATATAACGACCCGACCGGTCGTTTTGACCTCTAGCGTGTCATTCGGTGGTTTGAGTCCTTAATCAGCTTCACTTCAGGTATTATGACTTGTACGTGTGGTCAGAATTGAATTTTAGGAAGTTAGGAGTTGATTTGGAAAGAAAATTCTAATTTCAGAAGCTTTAAGTTGGAAAAATTGACTAAGGTTTAACCTCAAAATCGGGATTTGAAGGTTCGAACAGGTTCGTATGATAATTTTGAAATTGGGTGTCTGTCCGGGTTGGGTTTTGGATGACCTAGGAGCATTTCGGCACCTACTAGTTAGTATTTTGGAAGAATTTCATAAATTTGGGTTGAAGTGCATTTTAATGATATCGATGTCTGGTTGGGATTCCAAGTCTGAGAATAGCTCTGTATGGTGATCTTGGTAATGGGAGTGCGTCCAGAAGTGGATTTGAGGTCTGTAGGTCATTTTTGAAGGTTTTTGTGAAGTTTGACGGGAGTGGACCTTTTGATATCGGAGTCGGATTCTGACTCTAGAAGTTGGAGTGGGTTCCGTAATGTTGAATGTGACATGTATGCAAAATTTAAGGTCAACCGGATGTGATTTGATAGGTTTCGACATCGAATGTAAGTTTGAAGTTCTAAAGTTCATTAAGTTTGAATTGGGGTGCGATTCATGATTTCGACGTTGTTTGATGTGATTTGAGTCCTCAAGAAAGTTCGAATTATGTTTTGGAACTTGTTGGTGTGATTGGACGGGGTCCCGGGGGCCTCGGGTGGATTCTTGGTGGTTAACGGATTGAATTTCGATTTGGAGGAAGAGTTGAAGCAGCTGGGCATCTGGTATAATCGCTCCTGCGTGAAGTGGGCCAAAGGTGCGAGACCGCAGGTGCGGAAAATGGATCGCAGAAGTGGAAGGGCCCAAGGCTGTTGAGAACTGCTGGATGGGAAAAGGTTGTGCAAGTGCGAGGGCGCATATGCGAGGTTATTAGCTGCATAGACGGACGCGCAGGAGCGGCCAAGGAGTCGCATGTGAAGGAGTCGTTAGGAAGAATGCTTAAAAGAGCGGGGCTCATCCATTTTTTCCATTTCTCTTCATTCTTGGGCGAGTTTTGGAGCTTCTTGAGGGGAGTATTCACCTAGCAACTTGGAGGTAAGTTAATCCCACCTATTTCAAGTTAAATACTTGGTTTAAATATGGATTTTAATATGGAAATTGATGGAAAATCTGGGTTTTGGTGGAAAACCTAGAAAATTTTATTTTTCGATTTGACCACGAATTTAGGCATGGAATTTGGAATAAGTTATATATTTGAGTTCGTGGTGTTATGGGTAAAGTTTATCTTCAAATTTTCGGAATCCGGGGTGGGCATGAGGGTGATTTTTATCGACCTTTTGAACGGAGTAGGAAATTTTTGTAAATTGATATAATGAGTATTAGAGTATATATTTATGGATTACTCATTTATTGACTAGTATTGGGAGCGTTGGGCATCAGTTTGAGTTGTTGGAAAGTCTTGGGAGCCGGCTATGGAACTCCAGAGCGAGGTAAGTCTCTTTTATAACCTTGTAAGAGGGAATTAACCTCATAGGTGAACTAAATTAATATGTGCTTCTATTTGCGAGGGGCTACCTACACACGAGGTGACGAGAATCTGTATGTAGCTACTAATTATGCCTATGTCCAGGTAGTTCTAGGTTTACACTATGCTTCGTTGATACCGTTATTTGATCTTGTTTATTACTTGCCTTGAAAGGAATTGAGATCGAGTAGGCTTATTAAATGCTTTGAAAATACTTGAAATTAAGGATTTCAGGACTTGAAAGTTTTCATTTGAATTTCGTATTTTTTAAAAGGATAAAAGAATATCATAATAACAATTATTTGATAAATCTATATGCAACCGCATCGCAGATATATTTCTGCGAGTGGAGTAAATTTCCACTACTCTCATGGGAGCGGGTTGTTCGTCTCAGCAAGTTAAATAGATGCATCTATGGTTCGTGCCGTTCGACCCTCGGCATTGCACAATTTATATTTATATATTGGATTAGGCCGTACGACCTCAACATGATTTGCGCATGATTTGATTGGTTGCTTTGGAATTTATAATAATTGATGTGGTCTCATTGACCTGAGATATAAATTGTTAAAGGATGAAAAATAAATTTGGAAATTTCTTATTTACAAAAGAATTATTTGCTTACTTCATGATATTGAGCTTACAACCGTTCTATATAATCCATGCTTAATTATATCATTGGTATTTTATTTATAGCCTATAGTAAGACCCCTCATCACTACTACTTCGAGGTTAGACTGGATACTTATTGGGTACGCGTTGATTTACGTACTCATATTACACTTGTTGCATATTGTATTGTGCATGCACCTATATGTTTAGTGGCCTTGTGGGCGTAAAGACGCGGATGATGCAAGGACTTAGGTGAGCTGCATTTGATATTACGACCTCCAGCCAGCAAAGTCACTTTCAATGTATTTATATTTGTCCTGTCGAATTTGTATACCGGATAGATGCTATGTTTTACTTTACTTCCCCGTCGATACTCATGCACTTGTGACATCGGGTTTTGGGGTGATTATGTGTTGGTTCAGTATTGAAATGGTTAAAATATTATTATTTAATCTGTAAATTCCATCTATTACTAATATATTGAAGGAAATTATGATTTAACAAATATTAAAATAATAACCAAATTTATTATTCATAGTTGGCTTGCCTGACAGCGGTGTCTGACGCCATCACGACTTTAATGGATTTTGAATCGTGACATGATTGGCATTTAGTGGGATAAATTGCCAAACAACCATTTTTCAGCTCGTGTAATTAAAAAATAGCAGTCTTCACGGTATTTCAAATTCTACAACTAAAATTCAGAATATTGTGAGTTTCTCTAGAGAAAATTTACAACTCCATGATAGTGACTATTTTCAATAATTGCAGACTTGTCATGACACGGATTTCCCACCGTCGGAATCGTGATGGTGCCTAACTCTTAGATGCTAGGTAAGCCAAAGATACAGTTCTAACACATTAATCATTAACCAAAACAGTAATTAATATTAATTTAAGATAAACATATATGAAGTGCGGATTATAACAATTTAAAACACAAATACATAACTACCCAAAAGATCTGGTGTCACAGTCCACGAACTTCTAAGAATTTTCTATAAATACTGGATTAAAAGAAATACATCTGTTCTCAAAATAAAATGATACATGAAATCTAAGGTAGAGGGAAGGGGACTCCAGGGTCTGCAAACGTCAACAGATCTACCTTGCATCTCCTGTGGACTAAAGGCAACAACCAAAACTCTGATCAGTGCGGTCCAGTATCAGGATCTGCACGGGTAGTGCAAAGTGCAGTATCAGTACAACCGACCTCATATACTGGTAAGTACCGAGCCTAACCTCGGCGTAGTAGTGACGAGGCTAGGACTCGACAAATGACATAAACTTGTGCAGTTAAATCATATACTAGAAAATAACAATAACGAAAATTTAACAGATACTAACGGAAAGGGGGATAAACATGCCGAGGGGACTACGAATATTCTAGAAAATTGTACAGAACAAGAACTCAGTAAATATCATGCTTCGAACCAACAAAGCTAATAACACAGAAATCACATGCACGACATCACCCATCGTGCCTTTACTCTCATATTTATCATAAGAAACAAAAGAAACGACACGACATCACCTTTCGTGCATTAACGCTCTCATAATCATGGCATGACATCACACTTCGTGCATTATCAATATTAGAATACGGCACGACATCACCCTGTGTGCATTAACAACCATGGAGTACGACACGACATTACTCTTCGTGCATGAACACTCACTCATAATATTTTCCACGGCATCACCCTTCGTGCTTTACACTCTTTACCCAAACAACAACAACAATAACAATCCAGCAAGGGAAACATCAATAACCAAACTCGTTTCAACATTTAACTTCACAATATAATTCTCAACTTGAGTCAAAACTCAGCAAATATCCAAAATCAGGAAGAACATAATAAGGCTTGTTTATCATGAATAATAACTAGTTAAAGCATGAATAGTACGTAAAAGAAAGTACAACTATCACAAGTATAAGACTCACTCGCATGCTATGATCCGACAACAACGTGTAGATACTCGTCACCTCATCTATGCACCGTACTCAACAACTAAACACGTAGCAAATAAGGCAACAACACCTAATCCCTCAAGCTAAAGTTAGACACAACACTTACCTTGATTTCATGGCCAAAATCAAGCCTCAATGCCGCTTTACCTCTCGGTTCCACCTCCAATCAGTTCATATCAAGTCATAATTAACTTAATAATATCAATAATCACTAAAAAAGTCAGTTCCAATGCATAATTACAAGTTTCCCAACATTTTCCCCAAAAATTAAATAATCGATCTCGAGCCCGCTTTGTCAAAACTCGAACTTTTGACCTTAACCTGATTACCCATTTACCTCTGAGCATAGATATACAATTAGTTTTGGAATCCGACCTTAATTTGAGGTCTACATCCTAAAATTTTAAAATTCCTAAATTCTACCCAAGAACACCCAATTCCACTATGAAAAATCCTAGATTGTTTGATGAAATCTTGTAAAAAAATGAGATAGATTGAAAGAGATGAATTAAGAATAATTTACCTATAATTTGGAAGAATTGGTCTTTGGAAAATTGCCTCTTGAAGTTTAGGGTTTGAAATTTGAGAAATGAATCAACGATATCGTACAAAACTCATTTTGAACAGTTGCAGATATCGCATTTGCGATTAAGGTTTCGCAATTACGAACCCCGCAAATGCGAACATTTCATCGCAAATGCAAAGAATGTCCAGGACCTTCTTTCATAAAAAATACGAAGATTTGTTCGCAATTACGACCTGTTCCTATCGCAAGTGCGATCCTGAGGTTCGCAATTGCGAAGGTCCCCTCCCGGCCCTACTGACCGCAAATGCGAACTTTCTTCGCAAATGTGATGCTCGTATTTTCAAACCAGGATTCGCTAATATGAAGCCTGCAGCCATGAAACATACCAGCAATTTTCTTAAGCTTCAAAACACTTTGTAGCCTATTCAAAATTCACCCGATCCCTCGGGGCTCTAAACCAAACATGCACACAAGTCTAAAAATATCCTACAGATTTTCTGATGCGATCAAATCACCAAAATAACATCTAATACAACGCATTTAGCATCAAAATCAATGAAATTCTCAAGAATAGAGAACACTTAAAGTTTCTATTTTCACAACTAAGGGTCCGAAACACATCATATAAACTCCGTTTCTCACCAAATTTCAGAGACATGACTTAAATACCATATTAAACATGTACTGGGCTTCAGAATCAAAATACGAGCCTGATACCAACAAGATCAAACATTATTCAATATCTAAAAACCATTATATTTTCAGTTTAACAATTTTCTTCAAAAATTATTTCTCGGGCTAGGACTCGAAATTCAATTCCGGGCATACGTCCAAGTCTCATATTTTACTACGGACCCTCCGAGCTACGGGTCCGGGTCCATTTATTGAAAATATTGACCGAAGTCAACTTAAATCAATTTTAAGGGCAAACTTAATATTTTTCTCAAATTTTACATAAAGGTTTTTCAGAAACCCGCCCGGACTGCACACACAAATCGAGGAGAAAGAAAATGTGATTTTGAAGACCTCGAAACCTTGAATTGGGTTCTAAAATATGAGGTGACCTTTTGGGTCATGACAAAACTAAAAAATGACTAGATGTTAAAAACATCAACGATTATGATAGTCCAAAATTGGCATGACCCCAACTTCACTGCGTAGGATGTCGTGACGGCACCTAGTCTCTAAGATTAGGTAAGTCTAATACTTAATGAATTAATAGAAAAATTTAACCATCAACTGTTAAATATGAAATAGAATCTCTATTCCGAACCTATAATCCCAAAACTGATAGTACAAGTCATAAGCTCTACTAAGGTTGCTTAAATATCCCTAAATATAACAGTTCTGGAAGAGAAATAAATAGTACAAGATGAAGTTTTATAAGATGACTTCCAGGCTTGCAAACGAGACAACGAATTTACCTTGAGTCTCCGCAGCAATGCTCGACCAACTAGCAAGTGAGAGAAATTTATTTACAAATTCTGTGATATATTTATTGACGTGGAATAAACCAGTGGTAAGTAAATGTTTGTCCAAAGTCAATTCATGGACCCAATTCGTGATGGTACAAGCCAAGATGTGATGACACTTAAAAACGTGCTATGCTTTTTTTCGATGAGTCAAATGACAAAAAAAACCCTGGGGAGGGACAATGCGTGTGTGGGTGGGTGGGTGTTATATAACCTTTGTGATCAAGTATATGGTCAAAAACTAATTTATTGGGCGACTTAACGATATTTGTGTCATAAAGCCGGACTTTGACGAAAGATTTTAATTTTTTAATATGTATACATTTAATTAAGTTTATTTTTCTATCTTCAAAGTTATTAAATTTTTTGTAATCAATTTTTTGTATTAATTTTTTTTTTCCAATTGATAATATAGGTAATCAATTTGAGAACCGCCTGCTTTATAGAATAAAAATAAAACTTTTTGTTGCTTCTAATACTTGAAATTTCGAAGAGAAACAAACAAGAATCACAATTTACTTTATTTTTAATTTGGTTCTTGAATCTTTTTCTTTTTCTTTTATAAAGGCAATCAAAACTTCAAGTGGTTCTTGTCTATTCTTCTTTTAGCAGGAAAGGAGCTAATTTGTTTTTACGCGTTTTAGTATGACGAGAAAGCCAAAAGATAAACAAAGTGGAAATTTGGGTCACTTGTCAAAATAGTAGAAAAAGAAATTCACTTTCATACCGCAAAATATATATTAGCAAAACACTATATATATTATATATATATATATATATTATGTTACTTATTTTATTAAATTCTCTTAGTGAAAATCCTACTTTTGCTACCGAGCTAAAACCTTTGCTTTACTTGCTTTGCTAGGCCCTAATTCTCAACAAACCATGTGCTCTTAATTGTTCAATGGCCCGGACCTGTAAAAATAGCACGGTATAGATAGTTTTCGGACTGGTCAATCAAAAATAGCCAGTATTTATCAAGTCAATAAGAAATAGCCACCGTTTTGCTACAATAGAGACCGGTCCAGCATAATATACTGGAGTTCGGTGCACTTGTGTATGAACTCCAGCACATTATGCTGGACCGGTATACTTTGCTGGCTCCAGTATAATATACTGGAGCACTGGTGCTCCAGTCTCAAGTATATTATACTCGACCATTATACTTGCTAGAACTCCAGTATATTATGCTGGAACTCCATCATATTATGCTGGAGTTCCAGCATACTATCCTGGAATTCCAGTATAATATGCTGGAGTTCAAGTATACTCAGGGGCGGATCTACCTTAGTCCAAGCGGTGTCACGTGACACCACTTCGTCGGAAATTTTTACTAAATAAAAAAATTTAAAAGGGAAAATGAACTAAATGTAATAAAGTGACACCACTTGATAACAATAAATGTGTAGCACAGTTGGTCAGGAGCTTCAATTTTGTTGAATAGGTCGCTAGTTCGAATCTGCGTGGCTTCATCTTTGTGCATCATTTTTGAAATAAAAAAATGTGCCGGTTTGAACCATTGATATCTTATCTCAAGTATTAAGACATCCTCGGTTTGGCTATTTCTTCCTATTCATTTTCTTTATCAATATTGAAATTGATTAATAACAATTTGCATAATCAAATTAATGATGAGTTTTTGTGTGATTACTTGGTGTTATATATATATATATATATATGAAAAAGTATTTACTATTATTTAAAATAAGGTTATATTGAATATATTTTAAAAAATAAAAATTCATATTTAGTAAGATATTTGAGTTGTGTTCTATAAAATAATACGAATTATATTTTTTTTTTAATATGATGTTATAGTGAATTATTATATGTTTAGTGTTCAAAATTGTGACACCGCTTATGGAAAATCCTGCGTACGCCACTGAGTATATTTATGCTGGAACTCCAGCATAATATACTGGAGTATTTTTCGGGTTTTGAACACTGTTTTTGCTCAGATTTATCTTTACATAAAAAATGGCTAAATTTTGATTACTTTTGAAATTGTGCTATATTTGAATGATCGGTTGTAGATCTGGCTATTTTTAAAAATCTCCCCTCTTTATCTAGCCAAGTTGTTTTGGAATTGGAATAAATTCCGTAGCGGAATTTAACCTTAAATCATGTGATTCATATATTTGCATTTGACAACTGTTGTAAACGTGGAAAATTATACATATCCTGAGGTTAGTATCTTAATCCCGGTAACCAAACGTCATTAGCTTCCGTTTTGCCATAAAGGGTGTGTTTGGTATGAAAGAAAATATTTTCTAGAAAATGTTGTCCAATTTTTTCATGTTTGGTTGGCTTAAATGTTTTGGAAAACATTTTTTTTATCAATTTATTTTCCTCCAATTTGAGAAAAATGTTTTCCTTATCAAAAGAAGGGAAAATATTTTCCAAAGCTCCTTCTCAACCTTCCTCCCCCTCACAAATTCACCCCACCCCCTCTCCAATTTTTTTTTTTT
>MU683106.1:163148-190585 GCA_026770625.1 Nicotiana glauca | reverse complement strand
CCTCTACCGTGTGTGCATTCATATTCTTCTTGTTCTTCTTATTCTTTTTTTGACCTTATACTCTATTTGAATAATCACTACAAATATCATTAAAGATTTATTTTCAGACATCTAAAATTTTTTGTCACCAATACTTTACGTCATACGACTTTCAAAGACCTTGTTAGGCAAAGAAAACTTAATTAATTTTCATGTGTCATCCTCCCATTGGCCTAACTTAAGATCCACCTAAATTAAAATAAACTCACCCACATTCTAAGACCATTTTCCTCTGTTTCTTTCTCCTCTTTCTTTTAAAAATTATTCCACCAACTAGAACTCTCATGCACCCATTTTTTTTCTAAGCGAACAAAACTCTCTCGTATAGTTAATCACCTTCCTCTTCCTATTTCTTTGTATATTAAATGTATACATCAATACTCTTATTTTTTTCCATCACAGAAATACCATTCATCATCAATTTAATCGTCTCTTTTTTAAAATTGGCAGCGTTGATATAACCTGAAGAGCATCCTCGTACAATAGCTTAATTTATAGACATGGTCGAATGTTCAAACTATGGTGAACCAATGAAAAAAGAAAAAGGTCGAGGTCCGAGAATAGACTAAATAAATTATTGGTATAATCAAAATTGGATGCGGAGTTGTCAGGAAATATACAACAAAAAATATTGTAAATGCTCAATGATCATTACTATTGACACTCTGTTAGTGTTCATATATTAAGGTGAAAGTTGTATGACGTAAAATATTGGTCATATGATTTTAATTAACTCTTAAAAGCTACATGGTGGCACAACAAATATAATGTTGGCAGAAAAATAACTTGTTAAGCCATAAAATCTTAGAATGAAGCATTATTTTCAAAGAGTACCTGATTTCACTCAGAAAGTTGACTTAATAAAAAATTGTAAATCTAAAAAGTAAATTAAGGCCGAAAAATCTGAGATGGAGAGGGAGATCCATGGGTGTTGAAGGGTAAAAATCTAAGACGGAATAGGCTAATTAATATATATGGGGTGAAGTTTTAATTTAAGCCATTAGGAAATTTATTATTAATTAATAATAAATTTTTTTTCTTAATCAAAATAGGATGTTAGTTTTTAGGGTATGAGTGGCCCGAAAAGTTGACGTTAGGGGCATGAATGGGCCATATTTTTAACGGTGAAGGCAATTTTTACAAAATAGGTGGATAGAGGGTATTTTTAAACTTAAGCGAATAGGTTAGGGGCAGTTTTGGACATATTCATTGCGGTCTTAGGCTGTTCCTATAAACCTAACACTTTCCTGGAAGTTTCCAAACTCATAAAATATGTCGAAAAAGAAAGAAGAAAGGAGAAAGGAGAAAGAAGAAAGAACGGCTATAAGACGTCAGAATTTCAAGTTTTCTTAGATGATCTTTCTGGGAATTTAAACTTTATATTTGTGGCTGAACCTTTTGTGATGACCTAATAGGTCATCTTATATTTTTAAACCTGATTCTGCACTTCGAAGCCTTAAAAATCTTATTTTTACCCTCTTCGATTTGTGTGCACATTCTAGGCTTATTTTTCGGAAAACTTTTATGTTAAAAACTGATAAAAATAAGAATTCTTGCCTAAAAATATTATTTGAGTTGACTTCAGTCAATATATTTTGTAAACGAATCCGAATTCATGTTTGGACGATCTCAGTGAGTCCATATCTTGATTTAGGACTTGGACGTACGTCCTAAATTGAATTCGGAAGTCCCTAGCCCGAGATATCGGACTTTGTCGAAATTTGGAAGTTAAAGGCCTAATGAAATTAAAATGTTTGACTTTTTGGATAACGGGTCCTTATTTTGGCTCCGGAACCCGGTGTAGGTCCAATACCATATTTATGACTTGTCTGTGAAATCTAGTGAGAAACAAAGTTTGTTTGATGTGATTCGGATGTCCGGTAGTGAAAATAGAAGTTTCAAAGTTTTCTTAAAAATTTTATTTGATTTGGTGTTCATTTCGTAGTTCTAGGTGCTATTTTGGCAATTTGATCGCGCGAACAAGTTCGTATGATATTTTTAGACTTGTGTGCACTTTTCATTTAGAGCCCCGAGGGCTCGGGATAGTTTTGGATAGGCTACAAAATGAAATTTGACTTAGGAAATGTTGTTGGTGTTTTAGTTTTGTTGCAGGCCTCTGATCTCAAATTTGCGACCTCTATGGGGTTCGCATTTGCAATCTACTCATCATAAATGTGACGAGTAGCTGGGCCACACCGATTTTGCATTTTGCAAAACATTCTTCGCATTAGCAAAGTGAGTCTGGGGAGTGTCATGTTCGCATTTGCGAAGAAAGCAGGGGTAAGGGCTTCACATTTGTGATTGTTCTTTTGCATTTGCGGGCTTCGCATTTACGAAGCCCAGGTTGCAAATACAATATCTGCAATTGAACAAAATATAACTCAGACGAGATTTTTCAGTAGTTCTTTGAAAGCAGGTGTTGCATTTGCACTAGTATATTTCAAAGAACTTTTCTTCCCCAAATCATTGGTAAGTGATTCTATACTAGTATCTTTCAATCTTTCAGTAGTTTTCCTAAGATTTCAACCTAAAATCTAGAGTTTTCATGGTAAAAAGTGGGAGCTTTGGGTAGATACTAGGGATTTGGTAAATTGGGTATTTGGACCTCAAATTGAAGTCGAGTTCAAAACCAAATCACATAACCGGGCTCGGGGATGAATGGATAATCGGGTTTTGGTCTGAATTTCAGGTCTGGACCAAGCAGGCCCGGGTGTTGACTTTTTCAATAATGACCTAAATTCAATTATTTACAATTATGGGTAGTTCCTAAGGCTTAATTTGAAACGTTTGGTTGGTAAATTGCTAGATTCTATTGGTTCTGAGGATAGTTTGAAAGGCATAGCGGTGGTTGAGTTTTGAGTTTGGTCGTTAGAGCGAGGTAAGTGTAGTGGTTAACCTTAATTTGAGAGTTTAGGATTTGTTTGTCTATTTGCTACATGTTTAAATATTGGGAACAACGTATATGTGAGGTGACAAACACTTATGTATTGTGGTCGGGTTAAAGCATACGGGTGGGACTTGGTTTCTTGCAATTAATGTTTCTTTGTTCATGGTATCCATGTTTAGACTAGTATTGTTAAATTGATCGTTCTTATCAAGTCTACGGATCTTTTGGTGATAATTGAGTATTCATTTCAAAGTTGAGGTTGGTATTGTTGAACCAAATGTTTAAGTAAGGCACTTGTTCTTGTTATTTCCATCTCCCTGTTATTATTTGTTTATTACTTTAAGGTAAGGGAGAGTGTTAATAGACGAAGGTTGATGCCGTACCAAGTTATGAGTATTAATGCAGGAAGGGTGATGATGTGCCATATCGTGAGTATTAATGCAAGAAGGGTGATGTCGTGCCATATCTGTTGATTTATATTGTGAGGTTGAGAATAAAAGCACGAAGGGTGATGCTGTGTAGTTCCATTGTTTCACTGTGAGGTTGCGAGTAAAAGTATGAAGGGTGATGCCGTGCACTTTCCCTTGTTGTGTTTAACTATTTCCACTGGTTCGAGTCATATTGATTGTTCTAGTTATCATTCCTGCAGTAATTCTCTTATTTCGTATCCCCCTCAGCATGTCCCCCCCCCGATATTACTTGTTTAGCTTCTATCTATTGTTATTTTATACATTTACCGTTAAATTGCACAGGTTTATTATGTGGGTGTCTTGTCATAGCCTCGTCACTACTTCGTCGAGGTGAGGCTCGACACTTACCGGTACATGGGGTCAATTGTACTGATACTACACTACACTTCTGTGCAGATTTTGGTACTGGCCTGAGTTGATCGTAAGGTTAGTCACTGAATTGATTGACCGGAGACCTAAGGTAAATCTGCTGGCATCCGCAGACACCAGAGTTTCTCCCTAGTCTTTGTTTTTATTGTTTTTTTCCTTCAGAATAGTGTATTTCCTTTCATACTTTGTTTGTAGTTAATCGTATTAGCTCGTGAGTTGTGATTACAGATCCTAAATGTTTCAGATATTTCAGGTTTATGTTATTCTAGTAAGCCATTTTATTTTCTATTTAGCGTAACTGTTCTTATTATTGAAATTTGTTAAAGTTGTATTAAAAATCCTCTAACGTTGGCTTGCCTAGCAAGTAAAATATTAGGCATCATTACTGTCCCGATGGTGGGAATTTCGGGTCGTGATAAGTTGGTATCAGAGCACTAGGTTGTCTAGGTCTCACATTTCATGAGTAGGCTTAGTAGAATCTGGAGGATCAGTATGGAGACGTTTCTACTTATCTTCCAGAGGCTATGAAGTTTAGGAAATAAATTTCACTTCTATTCTCCTCTCTTGTGCGATTTTGTTCTCTCATTGCTAATTGAACTCTTCTACTCTTGTTCTCTCGCAGATGGTGAGAACATGTATCGCATCTTCAGTCGAGCATCAACTAGAGCCCATAGTGGCAGCTCCTATGAGGGGTAGAGCTCGAGGCCGAGATCGTGCTAGAGGCCAAGGCAGGGGCAGAGCTCAGCTTAGAGCTCGAGCAGCAGCAACAACAGTGCAGCCTCAGGTAGAGTTTGATGAGGGGGTTCCAGCCCAGACTGTGCGAGCTTGACCAGCTTAGGTCCCGGAGGGTTTCATCACCACCACAGTGCTTCAGGATGCTTTGGCCCATTTAGTGGGCCTTATGGAGAGTGTGGCATAGGCCGCCACTTTCCCTATGGCACCAGCCGTCTCTCAAGCTGGGGGAGGAGCACGGACTCCCACTGCTCTCACTCTAGAGTAGATGGTTACCCAGTTTCAAACTCTAGCAACTAAGTCAGTTGGGGTAGTTTAATCGGGTGTTACGGCACAAGCCGGTGATGGATCAACTATGTCTTTTGAGGCTTTATAGAGATTGGACAGATTTACTAAACTCCTTCCAGTTCGCTTCAGTGGTGCATCTTCAAAGGACCCCTAGGATTATCTTGACAGTTTTCATGAGGTGCTACAGAACATGGGTATAGTGGAGACCACTAGGGTCGATTTCGCTGCATTTCAGTTATCGCGTTCTGCCAAGAAATTGTAGAGGGATTATGTGTTGACCAGACCAGTTGGGTCGTCTGATCTTACTTGAGACCAATTCTCTCAGCTATTTCTTGAGAAGTTCCTTCCTATCACTCAGAGAGAGAGCTACCACATGCAATTCAAGCGCCTTCAGCAGGAAAGTATGACCGTCACCCATTATGAGACCCGCTTTGTGGACTTATCCCATCATGCTATTATTCTTCTTCCTACCAAGAGAGAGATGTTGAGGAGGTTTATTGAGGGACTCGTTCATCCTATCAAGTTGTAGATGGTCAAGGAGATCGGTAGTGAGATTTCTTTTCAGACGGCGGCCAATGTCACTAAGCGTATCGAGTATGTTCTTTTACAGGAGAGAGGGTAGGGCTTAGACAAGAAGCCTCGTCATTCTGGTGGATTTAGTGGTGCCTCATCTGGAGGCCGGAGTACTTTTGGTAGAGTCCATTCTCCCAGGCTATTTCATTCGAGGTTCTTTTTCGTTTATTTGTTTGAATCAGTGCTTGATCTGTGCTATATGTGATGTTTTAAACATTTTCCCCCCAATCTTCTTTTTTTTTTAAAAAAATCTTTTGATTTTAAACTAGGGTTTCTGAGTCTATTGTTTAAATATTTTCGTTCGATTCATTTGTTTATCATCTCTAAGTTTGACTTGCGTTGAAAACTTAATTTTTTGGAGATTTGTTTGAGTTTCTGAGACTATCTGTTTGATTTACTTTGTTTGTACCTGTTTAGTGTTGAAAACCCTAATTTTTGGGTTTTATTTGAGACTCTGAGGCTGTTTATTTGTTTATCGCCTCTAAACTATACTGATTTCGAAAACCCTAGTTCATTGGGGTCTATTCAAGTTCTTGGGTTTATTTGTACGACTTGTCTGTTTGACACTACTCAACTTGATTCCTGCATCTCTTTTCTCTATGTGTTCTGAGTTCTTGCCATCAGTCAAACTCGACTATGTTTCTTGCTCAACTCTCTGCATGATTTGATTCTTTCTCTCTCTATTACACTAAAACTTAACTAGCATGTTTGAATGTCTACTCTATGCTGTTACTGTACGATGGTTCTTTTGCCATAGCTTGGCCTTACATGTCTGTTATTTGTGCATGCCTTATATATTGAGTCCTTCCTGTAATTTATTTTTAAGCTAGAAATTGATTTCAAACTTTTACTTCCATGAATTTCTGATTTACTAGCCTGTCAAGGGTTAATTGATTTTCTTTCTTTGATTTGCCTCACCGAATTTTTCCAAGAATAACTACAAATCTTGTACCTAGACTTGTTTGCCTATTGTATGATTTTAATTTTTTTTAATGTTAACACCCAGTCTGTCTCCAAACTGATCTCCTTTCCTTAAATTAGATCTGTTGACACCCGTTAGACAGTGATTCCTTAATTAAAGGGCAGTCACTTGGGTTAATTGATTCTTACTTGTGGTTACTTCCTTATTTGTGTTAAAATTGTGCTGCTTACCTTACTATTTGCTTGTTTTTCAAGGCTATAAATACCTATACTCTTTTCTTTCAAAAAACGAACGAAAAAAAAAAGTTCTAAAAACACACGGAAAAACCTCACAAACACTTCAGACTTCAATTGAACACTATATAATTACAATACTTTCTCTACTACTACTCTCACTACTTTTAATACTGAGCACTCTGCTCCTCTCTCTTCTACTGTCTGAAATACCTTTGAGTTACTCTTGAACTCTTAAATATTTGCTAAAGTTTCTGAGCTTGCTCCTGTTGACTTCAGGATGTTACTTGCTTCTACTATTCTGCTGTTCTAAACCTTGCAACTGGTATGTCCTTCTAATTAAATAATACCCTCTAAACTATGTGTTTACTTCTCCTCCTCTGTTATGCATTTTTCACTATGTTTTCATCCTAGTCTGTCATGCTCCCTTTCATTATGTTTCTGCATCTTTAAGTCTGTTGTGCTTTCTTGCTTTCCTCATGTTTCTGTAAATGCTTTCTTATGTGATTCCCTGTCCCTTTGACCCCCTTCTAATGTGTGAGGGAGATTCTGAGTCATGTTGTCATTCTATTATTTCCACTCATGACTTAGAATTAGGTTCTCTTGAACCTCTACTCAAATCAATTCCCATTCCTTTTACCCCTTATGTGCTGAGCTCTAACTTGGGCCTGGTAGTGTTCTAATAACCACTCAGATCCTAAGTTTGACTCCCCAGAGTCTTCTCCTATTTATTTGACCTAAGCAGGGGATTAGGGGTGTGCCAGCCTATACCCTGGCTAGGCATGACCACCCTCTGCTATGGTTCCTCTCTCACTTTGCACTCATTCATAGTTTCCTAAGTTCTACCCCTCCCCCCCCGGTAAGCCATGCTTTGGGACCCTAGAGTTCCCTCTGAACTTGGATGCCTGAGGGCTGGTAATTCCACACCTGCACCATTCTGTTACAATATTTATTATTCAGAGTGTAAGCATTGCCTGGGGTCCTGGAGGCTCTTTGGAACGTTGAAACACTATGAGTAAGAGAGGGCCTTGGAATCTGGAATCTGGATTTGGTGAAACACATGCTATTGGATATTTTGATTGAATTAGGCTGCTTGGATCTAGCTGTAGGCTGTGATGTTTTTTTTAATTGTTTTCTTTCCTTCTTCTGATTCTGTAATAACCTTGTAAAAAGAACTCGAAAAATATTAGTAAAGGGTGTGGGAGGGTTTTACTTTATTGCTAAAGGGTAGATACCATGCCCATAGGACCAATGTTGTTACTCAATCATTTTGAAACCATTCCTATAGGATCAACGCTTTAAGTCACCTAGAGATCATGTCTATATGCTTTTTGCATTCTCTTGAATCATTTAGAAAATCTGCCTATAGGTTTTAATGCTTTATCATCTTGCAAATCATTGGATATCTTGTCTATAGGATCTAATAATCAAACAACCAATTGCATATAGAAATCATGCCTATAGGAAATGCTTAAGCGCTAGGCAAACTGTAGGTTAATATTCATTTCGTAACCAGTTTAATCGCAATAATGTTTCTTTAATCAGGACATAGATAATTTGCCTATAGGGTTTAATGCTTTATCATCTTGCAAATCATTAGAAACCATGTCTATAGGACTTAATATTCATGTAAGAAGTTGCATATAGAAACTATGTCTATAGGAAATGCATACGCATTAGGCAAAACTATAGGATAACCAAACATGCCATCCATTTACCCACTCTGTAATAAGTTCTAAAATCCAGAACGAGTCTATCTCGCTTAATCTATTTGAGTAATAATAACTGGCTAACTGGTTTTAACGTTTCAGTGTCACGTTTTCAATATAAAACTCTTATGAGCCTGCATTGTTTTCTTAAAAATTCATGCAAATCTGTCCAAAGCAATTCTTGTAAATTTTCTGCTCATCTTTTGAAGCTATCTTCCAAACAGTCCTTTAATTCACTCTTTCTTTTAAGGTGTTCTGCATTTTTAACTCTCTTGCATTTTCACTCAAAACAAATCTGCAGATTCCAAAGTCATTTCTGAACTTCTGCGATTTTCAACTTCCTATTTAAATTCTTATGCATTAGGTTCTTGTCTGAAATCAGTGCTTTCTGAATAATTTGTTTAAAATACTTCAATCTCTGACAATTAGATCCGAGTTGCCTCATGCAGACTTTTTATCTAATTCTATGTGTTCAACTAGTCCGTCAGCCGCTTAAGTTTAATTTAAAGACCAAAGCAGTATGTGAAAGGTATGCTAAACTATATGCTATATGATTTACGGGGTTTTATGTGAGCCTTGCATGTTTGTTTTTCAATCCCCTAATTTTCTATTTGTTTTGGTTGTCGCTACTAGCATTTTGTCCTTTTAAAACCCCATATATGCCTCTACCCATTTCTTCCCCTTTAGGATTAGAAGTCCTAGTACCACAGGACTGATAGGTTGGGTGGGTATTAGCATGCAATAAGTAAACGAGACTAATTGCGTTTAATACCTTAACGGGTTGGGAAGGGTAGAATATGGATATGATGACCGATGCGCTAATATCTCGTGCGACCCCTCTTTGAGGAGTGATTGCTGGGTATTGTACCGATGTGATCCATATTATATTTAAACCTAGGACCTCTTTCCCCTTTTCTTTACTTGTATAATGTCTTTTTTTAATTTATGTTCCAAATAATCCCTCTCTTTTAAATCACTTATGTCCTTTCCCTTCCTTTTCTAAAATTTTAAATTTTGTCTGTAACTACTATGTGCAAGTTTTATTTGTTTCTTTCTACTCTTTTTAAAGTCACAAATAAGCATGGCCGGGAACCACACTAGTGGATCTTGAGGGGTGCCTAACACCTTCCCCTCGAGATAATCTCAAGCCCTTACCCAAACTCTGGTTTTTCTTTCAAAAATCTTCTTCTTTTTTTAAGTGTCCTAATGCACTATAATCATTAGGTAGCGACTCTTCAAATTCCATATCCCGATTCCTCGAAAGGGAATGAGAGTTGTTTTGTCCATAATATCGTAAACTCGATTTCGCCTTTAGAAAAGGGAAGGGGGCATCGACAAAGGCTTGGCATATGGTCGAGAATGGGTGTCTAGCTTATTTGGCTTATGTCCGTGATTCTAGTGTGGAGGTTCCTTCCATGGATTCGGTACCAGTTGTTCGTGAGTTCCCAGAGGTATTTCCTGTAGTCCTATCGGGGATACCCCCGGAAGAGATATCGACTTTTGTATTGATTTGACTCCGGGCACTCAGCCTATTTTTATTTTGCCATACTGTTTGTCCCCACTAGAGTTGAAAGAATTGAAGGAGCAGTTGCAAGGTTTGCTTGATAATGGCTTTATTAGACCCCGTGTCTCGCCCTGAGTACACCCTTGTTGTTTGTGAAGAAGAAGGATAGATCTATGAGGATGTACATAGATTATCGGTAGTTGAACAAAGTCACCATCAAGAACAAGTATCAATTACCAAGGATTGATGACTTATTTGATCAACTTCATGGTGCCAAGGTGTTTTCTAAGATTTATTTGAGGTATGGCTACCATCAGTTGAAGATTAGGGCATCCGATGTCCCTAAGACAGCTTTTCGAGCTCGATATAGGCATTATGAGTTTCTAGTGATGTCATTTGGGTTGACAAATGCCCCAACATCATTTATGGATTTGATGAACCAGGTGTTCAGGCCCTATTTGTATTCCTTTATGATTGTATTTAATGATGATATCTTAATCTACTCTCGCAGTCGAGAGGGGCATGAGAAGCATCTTTGGATTGTTCTTCAGACTCTAAGAGACAGTCAATTATATGCTAAGTTTTCAAAATGCGAGTTTTGGTTGAGCTCAATCGCTTTATTGGGGCATGTTGTATTGGCACAGGGTATTCACATGGATTCAGAAAAGATTGAGGCAGTTCAGAACTGGCCTAGACCCACTTTAGCTATAATGATTCGGACTTTCTTGGGATTGGAGGATTATTACCGTCGGTTTGTGGAGGGGTTCTCTTCTCTAGCAGCCCTGTTGACCAGGTTGACCCAGAAAGGTGCCATGTTCAGATGGACGGACAAGTGTGTGGCGAGCTTTCAAGAGCTCAAGGCTGCTTTGGGTACGGTGTCGGCGTTGGTGTTGCCCACAAGTTTAGGGCCTTATACGGTATATTGTGATGCATCTCGTATTTGACTTGGTGCGATATTGATGTAGGATGGCTAGGTGATTGAATATGCATCGTGGTAGCTGAAGGTTTAGGAGAAGAATTATCATGTTCATGACATAGAGTTAACAACCATTATTCATGTGCTGAAGATTTGGAGGCACTATCTTTACGACGTGTCGTGTGAGGTATTCATGTATCATCAGAGTTTGTAGTACTTGTTCAAACAAAAGGAGTTTTATTTGAGGCAGAGGAGGTGGTTGGAGCTATTGAAAGACTATGATATAACTATCTTGTACCATCCCGGGGAGGCCAATATGGTGGCTGATGCCTTAAGTAGGAAGTCAGTTAGTATGGACAGCCTTGCGTACATTCTAGTCAGTGCCCCTTGCATTAGATGTCCAGTATTTGGCCAATCAGTTCATGAGATTGGATTTT
The DNA here is from genome assembly GCA_026770625.1 of Nicotiana glauca. Taxonomy (NCBI): domain Eukaryota; kingdom Viridiplantae; phylum Streptophyta; class Magnoliopsida; order Solanales; family Solanaceae; genus Nicotiana; species Nicotiana glauca. The sequence goes on along the minus strand of MU683106.1, from coordinate 179,506 downwards.
TCTAAGCCCAGTTATGTTTTAGCTTGTACGGTTGCTCGGTCTTTATTGTTTGAGTGCATTAGTGAGCGGCAGTATGATGACCTTTATTTTCTTGCCCTTAGGGACACAGTGTGGCATGGTGATGGCAAGCAGGTTACAGTTGGAGATGATGTATTTTGGAGGATGCAGGGTCATGTTTGTGTACCTAATATGGATGGACTTCATGAATTAATTCTACAGGAGGCCACAAGTTCCCAATATTCTATTCATCCGGGTGCCACCAAGATGTATCAGGACTTGCAGCAACATTATCGGTGGAGGAGGATGAATAAGGATATAGTTACATATACAGCTCGGTTTTTAAATTGTCAGCAAATAAAGTATGAGCAACAGAGACCTGGTGGTTCGCTTCAGAAGATAGAGATTCCAGAGTGGAAGTGGGAGTGTATCACTATAGATTTCGTTGTTGGACACCCACGTACTCAGAGGAAGTTTGATGCAGTTTGGGTCATTGTGGATAGGCTGACCAAGTCAGCTCATTTCATTCTTGTGGCAGTTACCTATTCTTCAAAGCAATTGGCTTAGATTTACACCCGCGAGATCGTCCGCTTTCACGTGTGCTCGTATCTATCATTTCTGATCGAGGTACACAGTTCACCTGTATTTCTAGAGGGCGGTACAATGTGATTTGGGCACGCAGGTTGAGTTGAGCATAGTATTTCATCCTCATACGGACGGACAGTCCGAAAGCACTATTCAGATATTAGAGGATATGCTCCGCACATGTGTTATTGATTATGGAGGCTCTTGGGATAAGTTCTTGCCACTTGTGGAGTTTGCCTATAACAATAGCTATCAGTCCAGCATCGAGATGGCTCCCTATGACGCATTATATGGTAGACAATGTAGATCGCCAGTTGGATGGTTTGAGCCGGGGGAGGCTCGGTTATTGGGTACAAATTTGGTACAAGATGCCTTGGATGAGGTTAAGATAATTCAGGATAGACTTTGCACAGCTCATCCAAGACAGAAGAGGTATGCCGATTGTAAGGGTCATGATTTTGCATTCATGGTCGGAGAGAGAGTATTGCTCTGGGTTTCACCCATGAAGGGTGTAATGATGTTCGGAAAGAAGGGCAAATTGAGCCCTAGATATATTGGAAATTTTCAGATTCTTCAGAGAGTGGGTGAGGTGACTTACAAGCTCACATTGCCACCCAGTTTATCAGCAGCTCAACGGTATTCCATGTGTCCATGCTTCGGAAGTATCATGGTAATCCGTCTCACATGTTAGATTTTAGCTCTATCAAGTTGGACAAGCATTTGACTTATGAGGAGGAGCCAGTGGCTATTCTAACCCGGTAGGTTCGTCAGTTAAGATCGAAGAGTTATCCTTCAGTTTGAGTGCAGTGGAGAGGTTAGCCCGTCGAGTTAGCTACTTGGGAGTCCGAGTCGGACATGCATAGTAGATATCCCCACCTTTTTCTCAGCCCAGGTCATTTTCTATGTCCGTTCGAGGATGAACGTTGTTTAAGAGGTGGAAAATGTGATGACCCAATAGGTCATCTTATATTTTTAAACCTAATTATGCGCTTCGAAGCCATAAAAATCTCATTTTTATCCTTCTCAATTTGCGTGCAGTCGGGGCATGTTTTCGAAAAGTTTTTGTAATAAAAACTGATAAAATTAAGAATTATTGCCTAAGAACTTCATTTGAGTTGACTTCAGTCATACTTTTAGTAAACGTACCCCGATTCATGTTTTGACGGTCCCGGAAAGTCCGTATCATGATTTGGGACTTGGACGTACGCTCGGAATCGAATTTAGAATTCCCTAGCCCGAGACATCGGACTTTGTCAAAATTTGGAAGTAAAAGGCCTAATATAATGGAAAAATGTTTGACCAAAGTTTGAATTTTTGGATAACGGGGTCTATATTTTGGTTCCGGAACCCGGTGTAGGTCTAATACCATTTTTATGCCTTCTTTGTGAAATTTGATGAGAAACAGACCTTGTTTGACGTGATTCAGACGTCCAGTTGTGAAAATAGAAGTTTCAAAGTTTTCTTGAAAATTTCATTTGATTTGGTGTTCAATTCGTAGTTCTAGGTGTTATTTTGGCGATTTGATCGTGCTAGCAAGTTCGTATGATATTTTTCAGCTTGTGTGCATTTTTCGTTTAGAGCCTTGAGGGCTCGGGTAAGTTTCGGATAGGCTACAGAGTGAAATTTGACTTAGGAAATATTACTGGTGTTTCAGTAGCTGCGCCACACAGATTTTGCATTTGCAAAATATTTTTCGCATTTGCGAAGTGAGTCTGGGGAAGGCAGTGATTGCGAACGCGATCATTGGTTCCCGATTGCGGAGGGTCATGTTTGCATTTGTGAAATAATCTCCGCATTTGCAAAGAAAGCAGAGGTGTGAAAGGCTTCGCATTTGCGATGCTTCGTTCGCATCTGCAAAGCCTAGGTCGTCACAAATCTGACATTTACAGTTGAACAAAATATGACTTAGACGAGATTTTTGGTTCATTCTTCAAATTTTCAAACTCAATAACCCTAGAGACGATTTTCCAAAGAACTATTCTTCCCAAATCATTAGTAAGTGATTCTAAACTAGTTTCTATCGATCTTTTACTATTGGTGCATTAGATTTTATTGCAGGCCTCAGACCTCGAAAATGCGGGGTCAATCATCGCATTTGCGATATTTGAAGAGTACAAATTTGTGAGCATCTCATCGTAAATGCGAATAGTAGCTATGGAGGCTAATTTTCGCAATTGCAAAAAATTTCTCGCAATTGCGATTGGAACTGGGGAGGGGTGCTTTTCGCATTTGTGATCACATGGTCGCATTTGCGGTCTTGCCTATGTTTGCATTTGCGAACTATACCTCGCATTTGCGAATAATGCAAAAATGAGAAGGGTTTCTTATTTGCGGTGATTCCTTCGCATTTGCGGGCTTCGTATTTATGAAGCCAATGTCGCATTTGCGACATTTGCAACTGGATAAATGGGACTTAGACAGGATTTTCTCCCATTCTCCAACCGTTCAAATCTTTGAACCCTAGAGGCGATTCTTCCAAGACCAATTCTTCCCTAAAACTTTGGTATGTGATCCTAACCTACTTTCTTTTAATTTCCCATCACATTTCATGAATTTCCAACATAAAATCTAGGATTTTCATGGTAGAAATTGGGGGTTTGGTAGAATTAGGAATTTATTGGGAAATTGGGTTTTAGACCTCAAATTGGGGTCGATTTTCAAAACTAATTACATACTCGGGCTCGGGGGTAAATGGGTGAATGGGTGAATGGATTTCAAAACTAATTACATACTTGTAGTTGATTTCTTTAGCAATAATTGATGTTATTGAGTTAATTGTGTCTAGATACGAGTGATTTGGAGGTGGATACTAGAAGAAAAACGGTAATTGAGCATTGAGTGGCCCGTGGAGCGAGGTAAGTATCATGTCTAACTTTTACTCGAGGGATTAGGAACCATTGACTTATTTGTTATATGAGATCCATGTGAGCGGTGTACATGTGAGGTGACGAGTACTTATACGCCGACAAGATATCTGTTCCTGCCTGTTTCCTTCCCGTTCTTCTTATATTGTTTTTTTCCTGCCTTAACTGCTACGTGTTTTACTTGTATCTCCATGCTTAATTGCTACTTGTTAGACATTGTTTATCTTTGTTTAAAGTATTAGTTATTTAGTAGCTTTGTTGTATCTTATCATTTGCTTAAGCTGGTTATCGGTATTTTCAAGGTATATTCTGGATTGGTCTCGGTGAGTAGTATTACTTGTGTAAAGCCTAATAGTGTATAAGCTTCCTAAATGTTTGGGTTTGAAGTTAAGCCTTATGAAGGGTTATGTGATTTGAATTGTGAAATTCCTATACTTGCTGAATAACTAATACTGATATAGTAGGATCGGATTGCGCGCCGCAACAGGTGGAATAAGGGAGATATATTAAGGAGGAATAAGGGTGAAATAACATATATAGTAGGATGGGGTTGCACGCCGCAACGGGCGTGATAATGATGCATTGTGGTGAAATAAGGGTGAACTATGATTGTGTTTATTGTGAAATGGTGGGACCGAGTTACGTGCTACAATACTTTTCTTTATATTTTGTTATTTATGTTAATAAGAGGAAATAAGGGAGGAATGTGAGATGTATGGTGGGATCGGGTTGCACGCTGCAACAACCTATATGTTTATATTTTCCGTGACTGTGTTAGCTGAATTGTAGTCTTAAAAATTGCACTTAGGGATTGGTAGTAGCTGAACACTGATGATATGCTTCAAGAACTGTATTCACATCTTGCAAGTTACTACCCTTGTTTATCCCGTCTTTCTTTCTGCTTTTACTATACACTGTATGCAGTTTATATTGTGATTTCTCCGCTGTAGCCTCTTCACTCCTTCGTCGAGGTTAGGCTCGGTACTTACCAGTACATGGGGTCGGTTGTACTGATACTGCACTCTGCACTTCCTGTGCAGATTATGGAGCAGGTTCGGATTGATCGAGAGGTTGGCTGTAGGATTCACTTGCTTGGAGACCCAAGGTAGTCCTGTTGACGTCCGCAGGCGCGTCCCCTTCTATACCCCATATTTGACTGTTTTCCTTATTTCGCAAACAATTGTATTTTCTTTCGGATAAATACTTGTAGTAAAACTTTAGAATGTTCATGAATTGTGACTCCGGATACTGGGTAGTAATAGTATATAGTCAAAGTGATTATTTGTCTATTTCTGTGTTCATTTCGACTTGTTCTAGCTTGCTTATTGTTAATCATTAAAATATAAAGGAATTGGCTAATAAATCTCTCACATCTGCCTGCCTAGAAAGTGTGATGTTAGGCGCCATCACGGTCCCGATGGTGGGGATTTCAGTTCGTGACACGTGTGCATCGCCATGAACCATGAATTATGATACATTTTGGGAAAATTAAACTTTCATCGAAGGGAAACAATTGAAAGACTTTCATAAAAATTCTCGTATTTGTACATGCCAGACCATAAATTAGTAACTATTTCCATTTTTTTTATTTATAAATCCCAATTGTGTCACTCTTTTAAGTTGCAGTAGATTATAACCATGTAATAATACTCTCAGGGGTCATTTGGTTGGTGGGATAATGGATAATAATTTTTGAATAAAATAAGAGATTAATTTGTCATATTCTTTCATTACCTCAAGTGCATGATTAGATGATAAAGGCTTAGGTTAAATTAACGTAACAAACATCTTAACCATAGTTAAGGAGTTTCTTTCATAGCAAACACTCCCCTAATCTCGCATTAAAAGTACATTTCTATAGAAGCTATCGATTAAAAAAGTATTACACTCCGTTATATAAGAAAAAAAAAAATTGCGGCTATGCCTCATTTTTTTTTTTTTTTTGGTTAAGTTTAAATCTAGAAAAATTTGAGGGGGTTAGTTTGGTTTGTACGTTATTGCCTAGATTAATTGACATTTTTGAGGTGATAATTTTAATAGGTTTGATCAAGTCATAATACTTATAATTAGGGTACACAAATAGGAAAATAGGCTCCTATAGGTAGGCCAAAAAAAATCTAGTTACCCTTAATGATTCTAGTCCATGATCTTTATGTATGTTTTTAAGGCTATGTTAGGTCTTATCTTTATATTTTATCCCACATAGTTAATAAATAGGATAAATAACCTAGCCTACTCTTACATACCACATATTACCTCAAAGGATTAAACCTACTTAATAAGGAGGTAATTAAACTTAATATTGGCCATGTAAATTAAATATTTGTTAAGACTGACACATAAGTTTCTTTAAAAATAATGGTACGTAATGTCAACAGTTCAGTAATCATGTATTCATTCAGTTTGGTATACAAGTTTTTATGAAAGTTCATGTTTCCACCAAATCCGTTTAAGGTCCGGAGTTAGCAGAAGTTACAGTCAGGACAATCATTCGAGTACGAATGATCCCAAGGAGGAGATAATGTAATACCCCGTAAATTCGACTTAGGTATGAATGAGTTAAAGGACTAGTAAGGTTATATTTTGAGCATGTGAAGTCTCATCGAGATGATTATTGGTGAAAATAGTTGTTTCAAAATCAAGATGGGAAGTGAGGTGCATAAGATTTGACAAAATCGACTAAGTTTGCAGAAGGTCTATATTCCATCAGCGTTTAGTGAAAATTTGTAAGGAATTAGGAAAAATGCAAAGCAAGAAAGTTGTAGGTCTTTGAAATATCTTTCCAACAATATATTATGGAGCCCGAACGGATATCTGTGCGAAAGGTTATATGCATTTTACAAAACTCTATGCCATATGTGCGCCCACTAGCGCGAGACTAGCTCGCCCGCGCTAATGGGGTTCCACACTGGCCATTTAGCGCGGCTAGTAGTGCGGTTTAGGCCTCCAGGTGCGTGGGGGCGCTAGTGGGGGTTTCTTTTAAGGCTCTACTTCGTCCTCCACACCCCCAAAACATAAAGATTTGCTCTACAAAAGAAAACACTCAAAAACCTAACTACTTAATGGTCCTTCCACCATCCAAGGTAAGTTCTAAGGGTTATTCTAAGTTAATTTCAATTTTCCAACATCTTATTAATATGGTTAAACCCTCCATATCATTAGATATTCGATTGGGACATCATTGTTGAGGGAAGGAAGCCTAGAACTCGAATTCAAAGGGTTTGAACGTCAGAAGGTAATATCTTCACCCTCTAATTGATTCTATCTTTGAATTAATGGTTATCGACTCTAGTTCATGAGATATGAGTTGATGGGTTTGATAGAAAAGCATGAACGGTTATAGATTTGGGTTGTTGATTGTTGATTATTGGTTAAGGATGTTGTTTACCTTATGGGTGATAAAGAATAATATTTATGATAACCATTTGAGACTTTAGAATTTATTTAGGAGCAAGAGAATGAGTTTTTGGGTGTAGAAATACCATTAATAAGGACTATGAAGCTTTATGCCACCAAGTGTTTGAGAAAATGCCTAAGTGACCAAAACATGAGTATTATTGCTAATATGGAATCCCTTTGAATTGTATTTCTATATATTAAAGTTGAAAGGGTTTGCGAATGTTGTATTATGCTCAAGAGCAGTAAGTTAAGGTATGTGAGGCTAACTCTCTATGTTTGGGAATTTTAGTGATTCTCCCTACACTACTTTTTTTTTAATGACATTACCAATTGCCTCAGAAATATAGTTAAGCCTAGTTTCCTTGAATAGTTGTAAAACTTCTATTCTCTAGCTTCGTAACTCGTTCATGACTTTCATTTTGAATGTTGTGAGCTCAGTGCATATTCAGTATAGACTTGGGTTTGATTCTCCCAAGTCTTAGTATATATTACTCAATATGCCATAAACAGTTGAAGTTTCAGTGTTCATATTCAGTTCAAGAATACATATCTCAGTCTAGTCCTATTCAGTATTCCAGTATCATATAATTTAGTGTGATTCTGTATTTCACTATCATATATTGCAGTATGATTCTTAGTTCCTGATTTTAAATCCCTGAATATTGAACACCTGTATTTGGCCTGAGATAGTAGTTTATGCTTTATGCATCTTTAGGCCTGAGGCCGCAGTTTATGCTTTAACTATATTTGGTCCTGAGGTTGCAGTTTATGCTTTATGCATCTTTGGACCTGAGGTCGTAGTTATGTATATACTTGGGCCCGAAGCCGCAGTTTGTGCACATATATATATTGGGCCTGAGGCTGCAGTTTAATATTCAGATAAACAGGTTGTTCATCACTCAGAAGAGGGAGTATTCATAACCTTACTTCCTTTATTCAGTTCAGTTATCAGTTCGGTTATCAGTTCGGTTATTAGTTCAGTTACCAGTTCTCACTTCAGTTTCAGTTTTAATAGTTATCATTTTAGTTATCAGCTTAGTTTCAGTTTCAGCATTTATAATTATTTCTTTTAGTTGCTTTACATACCAGTACAATTCAAATGTACCGACGTCCCTTTTGCCCGGGGCCTGCATCTCACAATGCAGGTAATGATTTACAGGTCAACGATGCAGAGCGCTAGGATTCTCGTACCAGCTATTGGGTGATCCCCAGTTCTTTCGGGGCATTATCATTACTTTGCAACCTATCAGTATTTACAGATAGTTAGTGTTTTTAGTCCTTCAATAGAGGCCTCATAGACTAGTGTAACAGTTTGACACAGTCTCCAACTTTTCATGTTTAGCCATGTTGGCTGCAAATATGTTTCAGAATTTTATTAGTATTTCCGAACCTTGATTTATATTATCCAGACATTCTTATATAATAATGTGTTAGTTTATCCTCCGCATTCAGTATGTTATGATATCACATGTTGATTCAGCCAGCCAGTTGGTTCGCCCAGTCACATGTAGTCAGGCACTGAGTATTGTGTTACGTCTAGGCCCAAGTTCGGGGCGTGACACGCCAGTTGAACAACGTTACAGCGAAGAACCGTTATCCTTTGCCTAGAATTGATGATCTGTTTGACCAACTTCAGGGTGCATGGGTGTTTTCTAAGATTGACTTGCGTTCAGGGTGCCATCAGTTGAAGATTCAGGAGCCAGAGATTCCGAAGACCGCTTTTAGGACTTGTTATGGTCATTACGAGTTCCTTGTTATGTTATTTGGGCTGACCAATGCCCCAGCAGTCTTTATGCATTTGATGCACAGTATATTCTGGCCATATCTTGACTCATTTGTCATTATCTTTATTGATGACATTCTGTTGTATTCCCGAAGTCTAGAAGATCATGAGCAGCACCTGAGGACTGTGATTGAGAATCTGAGAGAGAAGAAGTCATGTGATAAGTTCTCAAAATATGAGGTTTGGTTGGATTTTGTGGCATTCTTGGGTCATGTGGTTTCTAGTGAGGGGATAAAGGTGGAAATGAAGAAAGTGGATGTAGTTTAGAGTTAGCCCAAACCATCCTCAGCGACAGAGATTTGCAGATTTCTTGTCCTGGCGGGTTATTACCGTCGATTTGTTGAGGGGTTTTCATCTATTGCAGCACCTATGACCAGATTGACCTAGAATAGTACTCTGTTCTAGTGGACCGAAGAGTGTCACGCGAGTTTTCAAAAGCTCAAGACAGTTTTGACGACAGCCCATGTTTTGATATTGCCTACAGGTTTAGGGTCTTAAATTATCTATTGTGAAGTCTCGAGGATTAACCTTGAAGCGGTATTGATGCTGGACAGTAGGGTGATTGCTTTACGCGTCCAGACAGTCGAAAGTTCATGAGAAGAATTATCCTGTCCATGATCTTGAGTTAGCTGCTATTGTTCATGCCTTGAAGATCTAGTGCCATTATTTGTATGGTGTTCCTTGTAAGGTTTATACTGATCATTGGAGCTTGAAGCACATGTTCAAGCAAAAGTATCTAAATTTGCACTAGAGAAGGTGGTTACAGTTGCTAAAGGACTATGATATCACTATTTTGTATCACCCGGGCAAGGACATTATGGTGGTCGATGCTTTGAGCCACCTGGCAAAGAGTTTAGGGAGTTTGGATTATTTAAGAGCAGCAGAGAGGCCCACGGCGATGGATTTTCAGGCCTTAGCCAGTCAGTTTGTGAGATTGAATCTTGTGGAGCCCAGTCGGGTTCTACCTTTCATGGTTTCTTGGTCTTCATTATTTGCTCGTATTCGGAAGCGGCAATTTAATGACCCTTATTTGCTTTTCTTCAAGCACAAGGTTTTGCATCGCGATGCCAGAGATGTGACTATTGGCGATGACATAGTATTCAGGATTCAGGGTCGAGTTTGTGTACCCAATATTGATGGGCTTCGAGAGTTTATTCTAGATGAGGCCCACAATTCACGGTATTCCATTCATCCGGGTGTCGCAAAGATGTACCAGGATTTGAGACAACACTATTGGTGGAGGTGGCTGAAGAAGGATATAGTTGGGTTTGTAGCTTGGTGCCTCAATTGTTAGCAGGTGAAGTATGAGCACCAGAGACCGTGTGGGTTGCATCAGTAGATAGAGATTCTGGAGTGGAAGTGGGATCGGATCACCATGGACTTTGTAGTTGCGCTTCCACGGACTTTGAGAATGTTCGATGCCATTTAGGTTATTGTGCATTAGCTGACCAAGTACGCACACTTCATTCATGTGTGTACTTCCTATTCTTCAGAGTGGTTAGCGGAGATTTATATCCGAGAGATTGTTCGTCTGCATGGTATTCCAGTTAACATCATTTCAGATAGAGGTACTTGGTTCACATCACGGTTCTGGAGGGTTGCTCAGCATGAGTTGGGTACTCAGGTGAAGTTGAGTATAGCATTTCACCCTTAGATGGACGGATAATCTGAGCGCACTATCCATATTCTTGAGGATATGCTTCGTGTGTGTGTGATTGAGTTTGGAGTGTCTTGGGATCAGTTCTTGCCATTGGCGGATTTTTCATACAACAACAGTTATCAGTACAGCATTAGATGGAACTATATGAGGCTTTATATGGTAAACGTTGTAGATGTCCGGTGGGTTAGTTTGAGCCAGGTAAGGGTAGGTTCTTGGGCACAGACTTGGTTTAAGATGATTTGGAGAAGGTTAAGGTGATTCATTTTAGACTCCATACGGCCCAGTCTAGGAAAAATGCTTACGCCGATTGGAAGGTTCGTGATGTCTCCTATATGGTAGGAGACCTGGTTCTGCTTTCAGTTTCGCCTATGATGGGAGTTATGAGATTTGGGAAGAAAGGGAAGTTGATTCCGAGGTTTATTGGCCCTTGTTGAGATACTGAGACGTATTGGGGAAGTTGCTTATGAGCTTGCCCTACCTTCCATCTTGGCAGGAGTTCATCCGGTATTTTATGTTTCGATGCTCCGGAGGTATCACGGTGATCCGTCGCACGTGTGGGATTTCAGTTCAGTTCAGTTGGACAAGGATCTATCCTATATTAAGGAGCCAGTGGCAATATTGGTCAGGTAGGTTAGAAAGTTGAGGTCAAAGAACATTGTATCAGTGAAGGTTTAGTAGCGGGGTTAGCCGGTTGAGGAGGCGACTTGGGAGACCGAGCAGGAAATTCTCAGCCATTACACTCATCTTTTAACTATGTATAGCAACATGTGACGACCCGACCGGTCATCATAAGAATTAATTCCCCGATATCCTATTAACTGCTTTTCCCGTGTTTCTTTTTGCTATTGTCAGTTGCCGGGAGGAATTATTTGGAGTTTCGAAGAGTTTTGGGACACTTAGTCCCTAAGTGAGAGCTTAAGTTTTGGAAATTTGCTAGTCGGAATAGTGTGAAGATGGCCTCAGAATGGAATTCTGATGGTTCTATTAGCTCCATTGGGTGATTTCGGGTTTTGGAGCGCGTTCGGATTTTGTTTTGGAGGTCCATAGCAAATTTAGGCTTGAAATGCCAAAAGTCAATTTTTTGATGTTTCAGGTTCGAGAGTGAGATTTTGATCTGAGGTTTAGAATGGAGTTCTTGTAGTTAGAGTAGCTCCGTAGGGTTGAATTTTACGTGTGTGCAAAATTTCAAGTCATTCGGACGAGGTTGGATAGAAGTTTTGATCAAAAGCGCATTTTGAGAGTTTTTGAAGTTCATGTCACGCCCCAAAATCAAAGGAGCGCGATCGACGCTCAACTGAGCAAGCCTGTTAGGCCTCATCCTACCCAAACTAACTCATGAATAAATAGGAGATGGACTCCATTAACCAAATTCTATAAACATACCAATAAAAATTTCCATTTCATTTTCATTAGAAACTTCATTCGCCATGATAAAGGAATTACAAGTTTTATACATGATTGCCAAACATTAATATTTCTCTTTTAAATTCCCATGCCCGACACTACCCACAACCTGTCAAAGGAGCCTCTAAATATAACTGAAGAATAATACAGAAATGCCGGCAACAAGGCCCCAGCTATACCTTACACAAAATCAAAATAAAACTACGGACACATGTGGCCTGAGCCACGCAGGGCCCCGGGAGGAGTGGGGCTCACCAAAAAGCTGATGGAAGACGAAGGGGGGCTGCGATCGGTGGGCTAGAGTGCCTGCTGCGGATCCACCTACAATCATAACACGAATGTAGCGCCCCCGACAAAAGGGACGTCAGTACATTTGAATTGTACTTGTATGTATAACAAACCTTACCCTGAGTAACCTCAAGCCATACACAAGTAATAAATAATAGAAGGAAGCAACAATTGAGTACACACAAGGAAGACAATCAAGGCAAACAAGTTAACAACTCTCCTTTCCCCATCATCATTTCCACATTTTCAATTCCACAATGTTCTCATATTTCATTTCAATAGTGATATCGATCACTTTCCACCCTTATTACCTCGTCCACCCTTATTACCTCGGCCACCCTTATCAACACAACCCACACCTTATTACTTCGTGCTGCGGCGCGCAACCCGATCCCACCGAACAAGTCACAATTCACAAACAACACAACCACAACAACAATTCACATAGAACAACAACAATAATATTTCACAAGGATAACCTCAACAAGTTTTAAGAACAACAACCATAATTCCCGATAACAACAGCAACACAACTCACAAAAGGTTTAGGTGACTATCCACACCATTTCTATCTTTTTCAACAGCCCGTTATACCATTTAGATCACAACAATAGTTTTCCACGACTACCACAAGGGATGTTATCACAGTTATTTCAATTTCACCAATTACGATTCCTCTCTATCATATGTTCCACAGTCCTAGCCGCATAACATATTCACAATCAAAACTTAGTTTATTGCCATTTACTTGCACAATCATATCGGATGTCTTAACCAACAGCACATAAGGCACAATATTTACATGAATTCACAAATAGTTCACACAAGTAAACACATCCTGTTCACAAGAGTTTAAATTAACAACTAATTCATTGAGACACCACAAACCAAGTATTTGAACACCAAACAAGGCAATTTTACAAAGGTTAAGGTTAGCTATACATACCTGAAGCTGGATTCCTTTCTAATTCCTACTTCCAATTCACTAAAATAATCTAGCAACGTCAATATATTACACGGATTAATACACATAACTTAGAATTGAAGTTTACAATTGCTAGTCAAACACTTTTAGGTTATCAACCCCTCTTTGAATACTTATTTACTCCTACCCAATGCCTCATACTAGATTTTAGGTTTTAAAGAACATGCATGTGTATTTAAACTTCCATTTTTAAGGATAAGTTCATGAGAATTTACCCCTTTTATTAAAAAGTTTAAAATAAAATGAAAAAGAGTTGGGGATTTTACCTGCAAGAGTGGAGATGAAGAAAAGTAGTTGGAATTTTTCGGGCTTGGATGACTTTGGAAAATCAGTTGAAGATGATGAGACTCTCTCTCTCAAGAACCCTCTCTTCATTCTCTCTAGTTTTACCCAAAAAATGTGTAAAAATGAAATGTTGGGTCATTTTATTGAAGAAGAGATCGGGTTGAAAAATTAGAAAATCTAGAGCTGAGTCGGGTCTGCGATCGCACTCTGCGATTGTAGAGTGGAAATGCGGTCCGCATAATGGACCGCAGAAGTGCTCCAAAAACCTGACTTCTTTGCCTAGGTTTGCGACAGAAATGCGGTCCGCATTTCTGTTCTGCAGTCGCATAATGCACCGCAGAATTGACCTCTACAAATCCTTGAGGAACTTATGCGATGATTATGCGGTCTGCATCTTGATTTTGCGATCGTATAATGGACCGCATTTTCAACATCAATTTCGACAACCCTTCTGCTTCACTCTGCGGCAGAAATGCGGTTCGCATAGCTGATCTGCGACCGCATTCTGTACGGCAGAATAACGATTTTCTGGAAAAATTTATTCTTTTGATTTTTAAGTGCAAAATCAGTAAAAAGGGTCCGAACCGCGGCGAGCTTGCTCGCCTCGAAGAATTCTACATATTCCTAACACATATTCAGACCTTGGCACTACGAGCTAGTAGGTTTTAAGCACAAAATTTTACGAGGCCTTACATCCTCCCCCACTTAAAATCAGGATTTTTGAAAATCACATAGTTTGAAAAACATGATATGCAGACTCTCAAAATTTTCACTAACTCCCATATTTTTAGAAAAATTTTGCCAGAGTTTCCTTTGTATTATGGACATATCTACCTGTCAGAGATCCCCCGAAACATATTTCCAAGAACCATTACACAACTCCTATCATCCCTACAACTGGTATACAATTTATTTCCTCAACACTTGCACATATTCAATTACTTGACACATTCTTGCACATAGTTTGATTATTACAACGAATCCCATATACTTTAACCTCTTCGATTCACTATACACACGTAAGTTAATCCTTACCAACCTATACTATCATAAGCCAATTACTTATCACATGAGTTCTTATAAAACATTTCATTTACCAAGAAGGGTTTGCATATGACTCAAATAATCATAACACATATAATTTCGGCACAACTTGAAGAATTCCAATAGTAAAACATTTAGCGTAGATATGGGGTGTCTTTTCACCAAATGGAACACAACATCAGTTTGCTTAGAGATAAAAATTCGCATTATCACTACTAGACTTGTTCAAACAGATGGGGATATTTTTCTTTCATTTCATTTTCCGCTTTCCATGTGGCTTCCTCAACTCGATAAAGCACCACAATAATAGTACATCGATGAAAATTAACTAGGCATTACAAATACTACTTTATCATGATGATACCTGGGCATCGACCACACATTTTCAAATCCTAACACTTAGAAGGTACCTTTCAAATCAAAACCAACTGCTATGCAATCAAGAGAAAATATTTTATTTCCACAACACTCTCAGCCTTCAATGGCCTCTTATATCTACAGACTTCGCCAGAATACATTCACATGAATAATTTTGACCCCTAAACTTACTTAACGAGGATAACAAGTAGATATTTCACATAAGCTAACTATCCACTAACTTCAGCTTCAATAATTTCCACCGGAATGATACACAATTGATCTCCACTTACTTTCTTGGACATAGACAAGTGAATCTACAAAATATATGGCAAACAACTATGGGGACACTTTATGCTCCAGGTGCGGCCTAATGTGGAATACATTTATGCAACCTTTATTATCAACTCACATAACATCTTCAGGGTAAAATATTGAGAATTGCCTGCTCACCCTCCAAACTCTAAATCTCTAGGTGAACACTCACACTAAACCCTCGATGACCTTCAATAATTTCCTTAGGATATGCTATCATAAACTGACCATAAAATTACCTATCAAATATATATGTGATAACACTATGAAGCCTTATCTTTGACTCGTCTAACCTTACAACACTCAATGGATCTAATACAATGAGGAACAACAGAGTTCAAGATCGGACTGGAGTTATTCAGGAATCAATTTAGGCACTGAGCAGAGCATTCCATGAGGTTACATACTAATAGGCACGATGATTTCTATCAATGATGCTGATATGGTCAATCATTGTGACGGCATCAACTATTAGAAAATTAAAGCATCGGGGTAACTCGCACACTGGAAATAGGAACCATTAAGGAGGAATATTCAAGTACGTCACCCAGTCGTTCCATAGAGTGTAGGGAAAATCTAGTTATCAAGAATGAGAATATTCTAGCACCTTGAATGTGATACGAGTTTCAAAATACATGCAGCTGAATTACACCCTTAACATTACTTGACACACGAAATCTATGCCATAAGCCCGTGAGGATGAAAAGAAGTTGAACGCTTATGAGATTCTTATATTTCAGACAGCTTAACCCTTCCTGATAATTGATTATGTATGAGGGAACTAAAGATACGACCAAACTTTTCTTTCAAATCGATATGCTCAGGATATGTGCGAAAATCTGAGGGCATCTAATCTCATCCTTTTCTCAAGTAAAACCACATAGCTCGGACATCTAAATGTTGGGATGAAACCATGTACTGGTTATAGGCGTTGTAATGGTTAACATGATGCTCCAAGAAGAAAGACAAATGACATTCCTATCCTCTCAAGGAGGTGTAATACCAAGGGTAGCAAACCTATCCCCACATGAAATTGACATATTCAATTATTCTAGAAGTCGTGTGAGAAGAAAGCCATGTAACCCAACCAATCCGACCCATTTAAGACTTTGGAAAAACGTATACACTTTGGTTTGAAAACATGGCAATTGAATTTCGAATCCTAAGGAAAATCATTACTTTTGAATCCAATGAGACAAGCCCTCGTAGTCCTAGAAAATCAATAACAATGACGAGAGGGTATTTAAAAACCATTACGAGTTGATATAGAACAAGGCTTCAGAGTGCCCACATGGATCAGTTTAAAAGAATGAGTCGTCGTAATGCATTTATCAGGAATAAGCAACCTAGGTTATCTAGTCACAGGGACGAGCATAGCAGGTAAATGATCGT